>VZRQ01010298.1:596846-666838 GCA_013397975.1 Machaerirhynchus nigripectus | reverse complement strand
GCCGGGCGCGATGCCCGCCGGGCTGCCCCTCGCGCGGGCCCGCTCCGCCCGGGGCGCACCGCCGGCCCCTGCCCCCTGTGCCCCGCTCCTGGGCTCCGAACGCCAGCCTCGTGTGTCGCGGCTGCTGGGGGAACACAGAAAAGGCAGAATTCGGCCTTTCTTCTAGCGATCTCCACGCGCAGAAAATTCTCCGCCTGGAATTTTGTAACTGGGATGACAGTAGTACCTATAGCGTTGAGTGTGTCTGGGCTAGCTGAAGGAATTTGTCTTGGTAAAATCCTGTTTTCGTGTGCCACGCTGCACTAAGTAGTCACAGTTTGTAATTACGTCGACAGGAATCCTCAAGCCCTGTTCTCTTATGTGCTGCTCTTCATACACCAGTAGCATTTACACCAGCGCTACCAAACCACTTAAAAAGGGGACGCAGGAATGACAGTACGAACCACCTGGGTACAAAACCCATTTGTTTTTAATGAGGCAGTGTACCATTCCAGGTATCATATAAACATTTCCATTCTTTTACTCAGTGATCACTTGGTAGGTTATTTCCTACCCCAATGGATGAAAAGTGTTATATTGCTATTAGATTTGCTATGTGACTATAATCAAGTATAGAAACATACATTCTACCACCACTTTTGCGTGCAGCTCCTCTTATAAGCTGTGTGAATGTTTCATGTGAAAGGACTTCCAAGTCAGGCAGCTGGGTAGCTAAACTTATTAGAAAGCAGCCTTATCTGAGGAGTTCCAAAGTGCCCTAAATTGATAGAGCCTTGAGACGTGCCCCATGTTTCTGTTTGGCATATACTTACCATTTTTTTCTCCCAAATTCTGAAATATCTAAATATTTTTGCCTCTGAGTATGCTTGAAAATGTCATTTAAATTTCTAAAATATTTTCTAAATTATTTTTCTGAATAACATTAAACTGGGGCTTATTGATCACTTTAATCTTAAATTATCCCTAAAGCTCTTCAGATTTACATCTTACACTGATATAAGTCTTAGCTCAATTGCAAGAGTCTCTTGATCTCAAATTTCAGAAGTATCATCAGCATAAACAAGATCAGGATCAGCCCATAATATGTGAGTAATAAATGTAAATGACTGAATGAAAACCCCCACAAAAGTATATATCAGCATTTCTGTCTGCTGAGAATTCAGTACCCTCCTTTTTTGGATTCCATACAAATCCACTAAGACTCAAGCAGTTCTGCAAAATGATACTCCAGTATGTACAGCTGAGTAACAGCTAAAAGAATAAATTATTTTAAGTCTTCTTAAAATTATTATAATGTATATATCAAAGATTAGAAATTTTCCAAACCTCTGTAAACATGTATTAGACAAAGACTTACTGCAGTAGTAGAAGTTGTTTGTATTTTTGTTGCTCATGTTTTTAATAGCGTATTATTTCTAAGGAAGGAAGAAAAGGCTTTTCTTTCCAGTATGGCCAAAGATGCCTGATTGCAAAATTCAATCAGTCCTAAAATTAAAATTAGGAGGCTGGATCAGCATGAAAGCAATTGTGTTATAAGTCAATGTTAAGATGTTATTGATAGAAAAGCTAATGCAATACATTTTCTTCTGTTACACGTTTCTGGCCCAAAGCAATTTGCCAACCAGCAAACCACCTCAGCATAAACACCAGGGAGCCCCCGCTGGGTCCTGGAAATCCCGCTTGTCTGCAAGTGCACAGTATACAAGGCAAATCTCCATAAAGCTCAGTGCCACAGTTGAATACAAACACGCCTCAGGTCCTGCTGTGACTTGGCATACCCCGCTGGACAGCTGGAAACTGAGAGAAAAGGAGCTGCTGCCAATAACGGGTTACAGGGGATTGTCGGCGCAAAGTTTCCTGGAAACAGGCAGCGACTGACATTATTATTTTGTTGGAGAATACTGATGTGATATATAAGATATAGGCAATGATGCACAGTTGCATTTGATAAATATTTGATAGGATATACAGTAAAACAGCACCTTTTTGATATGTTCCACGTGCTTTGGCTAGGAATTAAACCCTGAGAAAAACAAACAGAACTTGTCCCCACCTTACATTTTACCCAAAATAGTTCTGGATATCAGATATTGCCCTAAATGTCATTTTGTTATCTGTATCAAAAAGACTTAGTATGCTAAGGATCATGAATGTGTATCTAACACCTTTGCAGCTGCAGTTTACTGTAGATAGTTTGCATACAGTCACTCTTTCATTTTTTTCTTGGAACCACTTGCAATGAATTGCTACCAGCAATCATTAAAAAAAGATTGCTCTTTTTATGTAGCCTGAATTGATGAAATGCTACTATCTACATTCTGGTGTGAAGAATGCTTCAAATACAATTCAAAGATATAAATGAAACAGCTAAACTCGGGATTGGCATACATGATCATCATTAGTCTAATGTAAGATAATCTTTAATGTAAAGAAGCTACATTTTCTAACCCTGAATAAAAGCCCAGCATTCTCTATGTGTTATAATAAATTAATGCAATAAAAACAGGTACACTTATCCTGTAAAGAAGCTTATTAAGCAGACTGCTAGTGCTGCAAAATTCAGCATACAGTAAACAATACTTTTTTTGTTAGAATAATGACTTACAGTTTATTCTTTTATACTGTGTAGCACTTGGGAACCACATCCATTTACCAAAATAATACCAAATTAGTACTGCAAATATTGAAATCAGACCTTTCAGACTAACCAGTGGCCTAATTTTCTCTTCAATCTGCTCTTAATCTCAATTCATCAATAACACTGCCTTATTATAGGACTTTGACAGTGAGCAGAGCTTTTGATAAATTATACATCTCAAGCCAGATTTAAAATTTGAAGCTCAAGTGCTAATTATCTGTACAGGCCTAGTTAATAACGAGATTTCTTGTTAAGTATCTGATCACAGCATGGGCATCATTTGTCAAGAACCTCAAGCCTACCTTGGAGACTAGCTCTTCGAATTCTCCCTTGCCTACCATATGTAAAATTGGGATCTTTGTTTCTATAATAACCTTTTATTAGGAAGCTGACATAATGATTAAGTTCACTGTAGACACATACAATGAGTTAGACAATTACCCTTGCTGCTTTAAACTACTCAGGCTCCTAGCAAGACAAAATAATTAATATTGAATTTTAATTTGATGTGTTTCACATTTAAACCCCAATTTGCAAAGTACACCTGGAAGGCTGCCGCTGTTTCCTTGCAGTTTGTGCTGATGAAATAAAAGCTCCTGCAGTTTGAATGTAAAAGCACAGAAGGCATGATGCACCACAATCACTTCTCAGTGGAGCAAAGAATTTTCGAGCATTAATGGGAAAGGTAATTACCTAGGTCTAACTTTATAGCCTTTTCTCTAATGAAACTATAATCTCCCAGGCCTACATGGTTTAAGTATTTACATGATTTTAACGATTTCACTGCCATAACAGTTGTCACACATGGTAATTTAAAAACTCAGTGCCTTGAAACAAAGATGCTAATTATATTTCTATATTTTTATATTGAAGTAAAGCTGGACTGTGTGAAGCGACAGAGCCATAATAAAAACAGCCATGCACTGTGTTGCCTAAGTGGAAAGGGGTGGGGGGACATATTTGTTTGCTAAAAAAAGGCGCCTAAGAGCCTTCCCAACTGTACCTGTTAACTGTGCAGAGCAGGTTAGTTCCCCTGAGCTTTGGCTGTGGGGCAGAGCACACCCTGTGCTATGAGGACCTTCAGTCTCTCAGACTTCAGGCAAAACTCCTACTGTGCCAACTTGTCCTTTCCTTATTAAAATACAAATGGCTCTCAACCATAATCATCTAAAGACGTATCCTATCCAGACAGTACTGGCCTTGTAAGGAGGAGTCCTGGAGTCATTCCCCTACATGAGCCCAGTGCTCCCATGCTAGCATTACTCAGTCCTGATGGCAAGCACTTGCTCCCACATGTAGATGGACTGAGGCTGAAACGTGGGGAAATGGGCTTTTTGCCTGAAGGACTGGACAGTGCAGCTGTTTGCAGGGTGTATCCTGTAATGTGGTTCCAGTTTGTCAGAACGGTGCCTGGAGTGTCTGCTGGGATGGGATGGGGCTCCCACCCAGCTCACATCATCTGCTGTTCCCAGCCTTTGCAGTCCCCTCTACATCTCTCTCTAGCCTCTGCTCTTACTGTGCTGGGCGGCTTGGCTGTCACCTCACCTCTGTGTCAGACGTGTAGGCTGGCAGGGGAGCAGCAGCATTAGGAAAGTCGGCTTTCCCAGTGATCTCAGCTCTGGGGTCGGGACCCCTGCCTTTACTCAGCTCTAGCAAGGCTGGATGACTTCCTCCAGCCTTGGCTTTTGTCTGTGCTTGAGAACCTCACACCTCTAAATCCACTTTTAAGCTGCAGTCATCGCTGCTACGATTTCCAGAACAATCTAATTTGATGCTCATTGTCATGGCTCTGCTTTATTTTCCAAAACCTGCTCAGATCTCCCAGCTGTGGGCCTCAGGTGCAAAGTTTGGATCCATATCAAAATATGAACTTCCCAAAAAGACAGGTGTGGAGATGCCTAATATAGGTGCCTTCTGATTATTATTATTATCAGCTTGTGACACAAAATGACACAAAGTGAGACACTTAAACAGAAAAATCAAAAGCCACTTTGCTGATAAGAACGTGAGTCTTAACACATTTAGAGTGTCAGTGGGGAGCCAGAATTTCCATTTTGTAGAAAATTCAGATATTTCACTTTTTTTTCAGTTCTTTACTGGAATGAGAAGACAAGAAAATAAGAAAAGATTTATCAAGATTATTTTTCTGGTTGATTGGAAGCTACTGGTCTTCAAAACGAAGTCAAGACTGTAAGTAGTGTCTGTTGGCTTACAAATTTAAGTGAAAGATGCTGTATGAAGGCATCTGGTAGAACGATCTCAGAGAGGTAAGCTCTGCAAACCCCTGGGGAGTAGCAGGCCTGAAGGATGAAACCATGGTCAAAGAAACATGAACAATTTAATGTGGTGACCAAACACTGATTTCTGCTTTGGCCTCTGTAACAACTGTGTTGTTGTAAGAACAATCAGACAAGACCCTTGGATGAAACTGTGTGGACCCTCAGCCTCTTAGCCAAAAAGGAGAACAAGTATCATTAGTTAACCTGGCACCAAAGCAAGAAGCAAAGGAGCTGCCAGGCTGGGGAAGGACAAGAACATAATGCTGGACTGTGGTTTTCTTTTTTTTCTTGAGGAAAATATAGAATTGTAATTGTCTTCTCTGCCTTAGCTCAAGGAGGACAGTGCAGACCAGGAGGGAGATCATATGGCGTAACAAGGTGTTATGACAGCAGGTAAAAGCCTCTTTTGACACGTTTCCAGCTTGTAAACTGGGCTGTATCATTCAGGGGAAAGGCCTTACTAGTCTTCTCATCTCTTAGCACTTTGAAGGAATACACCAGGATGCTGGATACTGAGGCAGAAGCTTTGTACCCCAGTTTTAAGGATATCAGCACTGGGAATATCAAATGCTTTATCCGTTTCAGCGCTAGATGAGATTTTATGCTATAGGATATCTTATTCATTTGAAAGCATAGATTTACAGAAACAGGCAGATGTTAGAAAAGATGAAATAAGAAGGTGCATTAAGATGGTAAAAAATGACAGACATCTTTTTTAGCTACTCCAGTGTAGCCACTCACTAGCAATGTTGCCTAATTAGCCTCTACCTCTTACCCCAGGGAGGAGAAGCTCTGAGAGCTGCTGCTTTCCTGCTCTTCCTCTTCAATGTGACAAACAAAAGCAGCCAAAGCAGCTGCTCTGAGCCACTGGCTCCTTCAAAGATGAGAACAGAGTGAACACCTTCTTGCATATAATACAGTTTATATTCTATAATGTATGTTATTTTCTCCCTTGTCTCTGAAACCTCTCCATTACCATTGCTACTGAGTACTTTAGGGCATAGATCCACGCCTTTTGAAGAGGCTATGGAAGCCTTATGTTTTATTATATGAGAAAAAGGAAAACTTCTTAGTAGATTCATGACCATTTCTTTATAAAAGTTTTATAGAAAGAAAAAAATTATTATTTTACTAATAATGAATTTCTGAATGGGTTAGTCAGATTACAAAATTTCTAACAAAAATTTCTCATTAGTTTTAGAAAGAGGTCCTTTCAGGGTTCCCATGACAATTAAAAATTACTTTGCAGGACAGGTCTTGCTGAACTGACAGTCAAACCATGAATTTTTAGGTATGTAAAAATCATGTAATACTCAAGATATTAGATGTAAAATAACACTAGGATAAAGTTTGTTTTAACTATATGAAAAAACATTAGAATTTCAACACTTTGCAACAATATAGAAAATTCACAAATATTTACCAATGCACACAGGCAGCACAAATCAGACATCCCCTTTTTAATTTAGACATCTGTTGGATTTTTTAGACATCATATTACCATGCACTAAAGCAGCCCAAATGACTCATCAAAAACACTGCCAATGAAAAAACCAGGTTTGTCACTTTGCTGGTGGTCTTAGCAGATAAAGCAAAATTGCCACTATACATCATCCTTAAAAGAAAGACAATACCAAAGGGGAAGCTGCCAGAAGGTGCCATTTTCAGATGTCAAGATAAGGGATGGACGTCTGAATTAATGCAAGACTTGTTGCATGTTTTCTGTAACAGACAACCTGGTGCCCTGCTAAAGCAGACAGTGATGCTTGTGCTTGGATGCATTTCTAGGGTGTATAACTGAAGGAACCTAAAAGAAACTTAAGAAAACAATACTAGTCATGGTATTCCTGGAGGCAACTGCTATGGGTTCTTAATGGTGCCATAAGCAATCCTTTCAAAGGTGTATGGAGAAACAATCCAGAGATTGAATCCTGGGGGTAACAATCCCTCGGAAAAATCCATTAACCCTAAGGGTATAAATCGAGAAGCCACCTTTGGTCCTCCTGGGACAAGGCCTTCTAAGAAAGAACAACTGATGTCTGTGCTGTGAACAGACTGTGTAAGTACTGTATGTCAGATACTGAGGGTGGGAATGTTGGTGCCCATCTACAACAAGGTTAGGGGGCATTGCAAAGAGCAATGACAATATTGACAGTAATGTAAGAACTACAGTGATCCTAGGGATGGGTGTTTCCTTGGCAAAACAAGTACCCACTAGGGCTGGGTTGGGTTTCTGCACTTCAGGAAGCGCAGGTTTAAGGGTTATTTTTTTGTATCAGGTATAATTGTGACAAGTGTCAAGATTACAAGGAGCTGTTGTCTACAAAGCTACCTCTGCTCTTGAAAGCAAGGAAAGGACCTTTGTGGAAGCTGCAATGCAGACTTAGGTTTACCTGGGCTTGCATATAACATCTTTCTGAACCTTTCTGTAGTGCTTGAGTTTGCCGGACTTAAGTATATTAACCAAGACAATCTAAAACCTCAGCTGCGTTAAGGGTAGATTTAGTCATATTATGGAGTTCTGAAAATGGATGGAGATTAATCAGTTTCATTTTGACAAGAATATACATTTCTCTGAGTGCCTGAGAAATTAGAATTAATATTATTTTGGCCATGAACTTTTCAAAGAAGTTACTGTCCCACAATCTAAAGCTTCTTGAATTTGTCATTCTTAAACTGAAGAGTCTGTCTGTACCGCTTTGCTTTCCTATGTCTCTACCTTATTATATTTTCAAGTTGTCGATCTTTCTTTTGCTACCAGAATTGCATTTCTGGCACAAACACAAGCCTGATGCCAGCTGGTCCCCTTCACTCGAGTGTCCTCATGGCAGAGCTATAAGAACATAGAGTCTCACTAAGTTCTTCGTGTACCTCATCTTAGAGAGATGAAGGGTCCAGAGCAGAGGTATCTGTGAACAGGACACCTTGGTACCCTGGAGCTCAGAGCTGCTTCAGCACAGCACTGCAGAGCCAGCAGGAACAGGACAGTCACCTGCTATAGCTATAAACTCACTCCCATGATGCTCCTGCCAACGTTAGGGCTGTTATTTCTACAAAGCCATGAAATGTTTTAAAAAAACTGCTATCTAAAGAATTACCATCTCCTCAGTAACACAAGTGTAAATCCTGAAAACTCCTCTGATACTGGGAGTTGTGGCTGAGTTTGTCTGTACTGAGAGAACTGAAAGCAGAGTTTAAATGTTAGTCATATTCCTTCACCTATAACCATGCTTGAGTTGGCCCTAGAGTTGGCTTCAAAAAAGAGTGTAGTAGTGTTTAATGTATTTAACTGCTAAATCTTTGATTTTTCACCGGTCATGTACAAAGCCAGAGAAATACCTGAATTACATCGCTACTGACTTAGACTCTTCACAAATGAAAGCTGGTGAGATGGCTTGCTAACTCATGCAGTAATTAATCTGCAAGAGGGTAGAAGTACAGCATTAAATTGGAGCTCAGGTTACAGAGATGAAATCAAATGAACAAGTTCAGTATCTCTAACATCTTACCACTTATTCCACAAGTCATCTAAGTACATCAAGAGATTTAATTAATTCTGAGATTCCCTGATTAGTTGCAGGAAAAAAAGACAAAACACAAGATATGGTAAAAGAGTTCTAATCAGACCGACCCGCTACGTGACACCAGAATTACCAGTGTACCCTGTGTACATGCTGCAGATGATATACTGTCACTGCATCAGACTGTGCTGAGATTCAGACCTTCACCACAAGTTCCAGTACTCAGAAGGGTGATTGGAAGCACCTGAGAAGACCGTAACAGATCAATTTGTCTAGTAAATGATGTTCACTGTGAAACTTTAAACATAAACCAAGTTTCTCACAAATGCAAGACACTCCCAGCAAGTACAAGCTCTTTCTATGGGTTAACTAAGATTTCTGTGCTGGCCACCCTCTTCCCCAGTATAAACCCTGTAAAAGCCAAGCCCTGCAGACAGTTCAGGCCCCTGTGGAGGAATGAGTGAAGCTTGAAACTCTCCCAGGAGGGAAGGGAGGACATTCTCCCCACCACTTTATCTGACTAGAGAGAAGGGTTTGCCCTGTCCCTAGCAAGAGCTCAGCAGAGAGCAGTGTCACGCAGGGTCTGTGTCTGTCCTGCCCCAGGGGAAGCTGCCTGAGCAGCATGGGAGCAGCAGGTCAGGCCTGGCTTGGGAAGCACCTTCAGGTTCTGGTTTAATTACCTGCTCTTTTGACTTCTGCAAAAAAATGGAAGCATTTTTTTGAGATGTGGCAGATTCAGAGAGAAATCATAGTGTGCTGGGGAGTTTAAGTGGGGCATGGCTTATTTAATTCTCTTTTCTCCACATAGCAGCTGGGCTTTGTATTCCAGCTAATTTAAGTAGGAAGCTTGTTTTTATTTCATTAACTGGCAACATGAATGTCACCAACCATAGCTGATAGCAGTGACCACTGCCAGAAAGTCATGGATACTTTTATGTTTGTAGATTCACAGTACTCCTTGTTATGCCTGTAAAACACATAGCAGTGGATCTACACTATTTATTCTAGAACAGGAACTACTTAATGCTCAACTACGTTAAAAATGCAAAAGTGAAAAAAACTGATCTTGCCTCCATCTCTCTGACAGCTGTTGTCACTGGGGAAGGACCAACTTCAGAGCCTGAGACAGTGCTTTCTTATGAGCTATTGGCACATTAGAGACCTACATGTTCACCTGGGGAGGAGCACACCTGTTCAGTCAGCCCATGTGCATGATAACGTACGATAATCGTGCATCAGTGCTTCTGGGGACTCTGTCATTGCACCCAGAGTGCTGAGAGATCATCCCATCTGTAATGCCAGTGCAAGGTCCTACACACAGGATAACGTTGGAGCTTGTTTGTTACTCTTTTCACATACTTGTTTTGGTAAAGAGAAGTTGACAAGGTCATAATCTGAATTCTCAATGGTCTTTTGATTTCAGAAGAGCTTTAGCAATCTACAGGAGCCTAGGATTTGGTCAGCTTTCTACATCATGTTGGTTGTTTAAGGACTATGCAGAATAATGTTTTTTCTTTAGATGCTGATAAGTTTAGTCTTCTGAAGAAGCTGTTGACTACCATTAGTAGTGGGTTCATTTGTTCTCTGCTGGACACTGTCAGCCAGCAGGAGTTTAGGCTGTTGTGCAGCTCCCAGCTCAATTATTTCTCAGGGCTCTTTGTTTAATATAATGGGGTCAAATTCAGACTGTAGGTGGCTGATGATTTCTGGTCCAATTTACAGTAGCCTGTCTGCAAGCCCACCTTGAATCCAGTTAATCTCTTTTGTAAAATGAAGTGAAAATTCTGCAAAGTGTTCAGTGTTTTGGTCCAATATTTAGTTTTTACAATGTTTAGCAATTTTTCCTGTTCAGAGTGGTTCTGACATGTTTATACAGCTGTGTCGATAGAGGGATTATATTTATTTCCCATATTGTAATGCACTGCAATGGGAAGTTTTTCTGCTGAAAGATGAAGAAAAGGAACAGGTTGAATACTACAAATATCTATCATTAACTGTTTTGTAAACCTCAAGTTTACAATTAATCAGATACTCCTGATCACTGTTAAGAGTGTAATTTGATCTTAAGGCCACAGTACTCCAGTTTGTCAGTATATAGTACCTGACCAGCTGGCTTTTTAGAAAAGGTATTAAGTTGCCTCCTTGGCTGACTCACAAACACTGAAAAGGACTGTGAGTCTTAACTGCTCCAGCTCAGCCCCAATCTTTAAGCCTGAAACATTACAGCAGGGAGTAGGTGTGATACTTACCCCAGGGATGATGCAGAAAGCTCTGGGAATTCAAGGATCTTTGCAGAATAAACTGCTCCATTTATTTCTGTGCTTTATGGAAGGGCTGAAACAAAAGGTCTCAATCTCACACTGCCTAAACAGAGCAGCAATGAGACTGCTTATCATGTTCTGGATTCAGGCTCTAATCCAGACTGTAACTCAGTGCACAGAGACACAGAGAACACTTGACATTTCATGATTGTTGCAATGTGGCAAATAGATAAGACCTTCGGAAAGCTTTAGCAACGGTGGTCCAGAATGCAGGCTACACTCCTGTGTCAGGCTATTTCTGCTAGGACATACAGGGTTTAAGCTGGACCCAATGTAGAGTGTTACAAATCTTCGTTTTGCTGGAACAACAACATCTAACTGCAGAGACAATTTATGGCAGATTTTGTGTATAGACCTAGTGATTGACATAACCACCTGCTTGCAAAGGTGGGGTAGGAAGGCTTTGCAGTTTTATGGCATATAGTACCTTTTCCTCTTAAACAAGTGTTCTTTCTATAGCAGTCAAAGTAGTAGAAACAACACTGTACCACAGCAGCATTTTTGTTTAATCTGAACTAGGTGCCATATTAGCCTCTCTATTGCATTCACTTCAGTCCATGCATGTTTATTTCTTTGATGCATACACAGATCTGAGCACTTGCTATTCCTTGCAGGGCAGGAGAAAGAGGCTGATATTTTGCTTATATTGCAGTTACCTGGTTTTACTTGTTTACAAATAGAAAAGCTTAATTTTTACAGTTGTATCAAGAACTCTGCAGCTTAGAGATGCTTTCCAAATGTAACAAAACAGTTACCAGAGTAAGTGACTTAAAATTTAAACAAAGGTAAGTATAGAATTCTAAATTTTTTTTGACTTTTTGATAAAATGAAATAAGGCCCATTTGCTGATTCCACAGTTGCTGGAAAAAGATAGAAAACCAATTCCCCTTTATTTCCTTTTATAGGTAAAGACATGAACATTGATTCTTTGCCCATGAAATAAACCTTCTTTGTGGCAGTAATGAATGCAGCTTGCAAACAGGAAAGGAGGTAAGTAGGAAAAAACCCACAAAGCTTACTTATTCAGGAGGAAAACTAAAACAGATATTTTATCTTTGAAAGTTATCTCACTATTGAGTAAATAAGATGTCAAAACTAACTGTAGTCCTGGCTCAGCTTCTGTTCAGTTCTTCCTTAGGAACACTGAATAAAAAGTTTGAAATTCATTAAAGCCTATAAGGACACAAGCAGAGGGCAGTAATCTTGGAAAGGCACTGGAGAAGTTTCTAGATGACTCTAGATTTAATATTTCTATTTTACATGTCTTCATTTCATATCTTAATTATTATCCCTTATTTCCACTTCTACTTTGAGCATTTGTATTGGAGTTAAGTTCTGAAAACTTTCAGAATTTTGAAGAAAGAATAAATATTTCCTGTCTTTTTTTTTTTCTTTTTCCTAGATGAGTATGCTTTTTTTGCCCTTTCACTCTCCTTCAGTTCTGGTTGTTAATGCCCAAGAAGTAGAATACAGTCTTATGAAATGTTGAGAACCCTGAAGGTAAAAAGCCCAAAAAGTAGAATGTAGCACTGTGAATAAAAGGTGTTGAAGTGGAGGTTCCGCTAAAGTTTTGGTGAAGTGTCTCAGAAATGTCAATAAAGCACTGGCAAAAGAATAAGATGAGCAAGAAACTGGCTAAACAGTAGATATTTAGCTGAGCTGAAAGGGAAAGTTCTTGGAAAGAGGGTATTGGTTCAAAGGCTGATCAAATACAAAGGGCTGAAAAAATGTTTTTATGACTACCTTGACACAAAACATGTGTTAATGAACACTGCAGGTGATGCAAATTTTGAAGGCACTGATGGTTTGGAATATGTCTGGAATACTATATGGGCAGAACTTAGGCAAATAAAAGTTTGAAATAAAAATAAATGCAACATTAAAAAGAACTCTAGCTGTAATCTGGAATTTCATCAGAAACATCAGATGAAGTGAAAGTACCCTTTAATCAGTCAGCATGTACAAGTTCAAGCCACCAATGCAACAGATGTAGTGAAGATGTAAGTGTTCAGGGCTCCCTCTATGTTTCTGTATGTTGTATTTCAGAACATGTGTGTGCTCCACGTGTACAAGGTTTGTCTAGCCTACTAATAATAAAGCTGAGGAGGATATATGATTCTGGCTTTGCATATAGCAAAAAGAAAAAAAAAATAGAAGATTCCATTTAAAAGTTTATGCTAAACAGAAAAGGACTAATTTCAGGCCAATTTAAAATTTAAATGGAAATGAGAGAAGGTCCAGCCAGCTCACCAGAAACCTGAGTTTTACAGAAAGCAGAATGTATGGAATGTGATTGTTATGGTGGATCCCTTACAATGACATGATAATTTATGGCTTCAAAGCCCTCTGAGCAGTGTTTTCTTCATTTGACAGTGTGCCTAAATTGCAGTAGCACCTTTGGGTGCATCTTCATCTCCTCTCAGAAATCAAAACTGACCATTAAACTCAGTATCCAGAAAAGATTACCAAAACTCTTTCATCTGCACACTGTGCTCTTAACTTTCTGGAGACTCACAGTCTTGCAAATGCAGTTCTTGATATCTTGAGATATCAGTTTTACCTTTTGAATCCTCTATTTGCATATCTGTATGGAGAAAAGAGGGTTTTCCTGAGTTCTAGACCTCAGCATACTTTTCATGAATGTTTAGGCAAACCAACTGCAAGCGTGACGTGGCTGAGGAGGAGAGTGCACGAGCGCAGTGGAAGTGGATGAGGTGTCACTGCTTAGCCGCTTTATCGATAGATACCCATGAGCTGCCAGACCCTTCCTGCCTGGAGCTCTTGCTGGCAGGCACCCAAGAATGGCATGCTGTGATTGTACACCGTGGTTTTCAGACTCGAGGGAAGAAGACATTCCCGTGAGATTTCACGTTTTCCATCGGTTTAGTTCTGGCTGATTTGCAAGTGGCAGTGCCAAACAGCCTGGGGTGCTCTTGATTCTCCGGGGTAAGTAGGGAGACAGTAAGCTGCACAAGGTGCCTTCAGCTCAGTAAAACCTTCATGCCACATAACTGCTGGGCATCCCCTTAGAGAAATATGCTTGGAAAGATGATATATCAACTTTTTTTTTTTTTCAGTTGTCAGCCACCTCTGAAGCATCTTGTATGTGTGAGTCATCCTTTAGGCACCTGGTGGAGATAAACTTCCCAACTGTCAGAAAGTCAGAAAAACTGCCGAACCTTTTGGTACAAAAGATCATCCTCTTAAAGATACTTAATGGCTGGGTAGCAGTCTCCTGTGTGAATGTATCCAAGGAATTATAGCTTAAAGTTGTACTAATCATTCTAATAGAGATGGACTCTTACCCCTGCTGTGTCCCTCACTGCTCCCAGATGAGAACTATCCCAACAATTTGGGATTAGCAAAAACAAACACTTGGTATACTATTATCTTCATAACTTTATTAACATCTTTGATTATAGAACAGATGGATGAATGTTAATCATTCTATAATGGCAGATTAAATAGCTTGCACTATATCAATCATATTTAAGTCTTTGCTTAACAAAACAATAATTTAAGGTGGGTCATGGGTAGAATTTGAACGCCAGGCCCTCAGATTAGCTGCTGACTTCCTCCATTAAAAGAGTAAACCCATTAGCTGCTTGCAGTTGTACACTTATGTCTGTGTACACTGGCCATTAAAATATGTGACTCATGCTGTGCTGGTGGATTATACATTGAATTTTGAGATTAAGAATTCCTAGGTTCCTTTTGTGCCTCTCAGAAGGAGTTTTGCCTCCTGAAAGTAGTAGGCAATGAGAAATGGGTCAGCTAGTGATAGTGTTGTTATATTTTTACATAAAACTGGTATAAGTGTTCAGGTATCAAAAGACTTTATAAAAATGTCTGGTTTGGTTACCATTGGTTCAGAGATACTTAAGAGCCAAATGAGCATATTTGGTGTATGGACTTTGAGATCCAGAGAAAAAGAGCGTTATTGAATTTTCATCCTGTCATTATGAGCAGAATATACCTAGCTATGAGACTACAGTAAAAACTGCAGGGATTGCTTGCAGTATACTTTTTATCATCTGTTGCAGGTTAACTGGTTCACTGTAAACAAAAGTTCTTAGAGGGTTTTTTTCCCTCTTATGCTGTTTTTTGCTGTGCTACTTAAACCTTAAGTAACCTTAGACACTCTTCATGACCTCCCCCAGAGTCAGCACTGGTTTGCACTGACTCAGAATCCTGAGAGCAGCTTATTAAAGCCCTTTATCTGCTGCATTACTAGAAACAGCACATCAAACTTGACTGAAGGTGACAAATCATGCCACTGACTGGAGATGCGTTGTGTAATTCTCTGAACATTGAATGAAAGAACCAGTAGAGAGAGGCTTAAATCTAATGTGAATAAGAGGTCTTCACTCTTAACTGTAATTTGAATGCAGCATGATTACAGTGCCAGTCTTCAGCAAGCTTGGGTTTCATGGCTGTGTGCAGAGAACTGACTTGCTCATTTTGGTAAATAAACAATGTGTGACTGTTGCTTGACATTGTTAACGCAGAGCTGCACTACCAAACCTGAAGGCAAAGAGTGGTAAATTAAAGATCAGCCACTAATACAGAGTTTGAGAATATCACCTCTGAAAGCTAAAAGCTCAAGAATGCACTTGGTGGGAACAGAAATTAATTCCTCATAAAAAAACCCTTCCTGTGGCATCATTTGGCTTCCTTGGGGGGGTCTAAAAGCAGGTTGAACTCCAGTTAACTTTAGAAAGCTCACAGTAAAAGGTACAATTGCAAAGGAGCTCCATAGCTGTATATTAAGCCCTGTAATTCTGCAAACTTTGCAAGTTTGCCCATCAGTCTCCCTCAAAACTTTACATATGTACTTAAGATTAAAATTTTATTTGGAGATGTCATTTCACTTTACTGTGAATCAGTACATCAGCTCTTCTATAAGTGCACTCAGTTACTCCCTGAAGAGAGAGAAACTTAGGAGTGGTATATATATTTCCTGCTCATTACACTGTAAAAACCCGTGGAGAACTGATACATTGATTAGCACAAGTCAGAAGTGCATCTTTGCCTTGATCAATACATTTGTGTGTTGCGGACTGGCTAATGGCAAGTGTCAGAGTGCCCACCTGTTTGGAATAATTGCAGGATACAAGCATTAGCCTATTGAAAGAATGCATTTATTGGGCACAAAGAAAAATTTATGATCTTCAACTATACAGCCTGTGCAATACCAGAGACTGCCAAGTAGAGAAAAGATAGTTCAGCTATATTAAAATAGCAGGTAAATCTGGAGTCTGGGGTTTGCTCCAGGTATTTAAAGACCTAAGCAGAGCATAATGAAGGAACAGATGTACCACTTCAAGCCAGTCTGGTACATGAGTAGCCTCAGAGGAGCATTGGAACACAAAATGAGAAAAGATACAACTCTGATCAAAAAATATATATCCAAAGGCTCAGAAAATACAGATGCCTGCTCACAGAGCTCCTCTGTATGGATCCTCCAAATTTGGATATAGATATGCTGTAACTGTAATTCATGTCACTCCCTCAGGGGAGGGTACTTTTTTATGCTCTTGTAAATTATTTTATTTCTTAAAATAGATTTTCCAGGTGAACTGAAACACTTTGTGGTGCTTTTAAGTCCTCTGATGCTTTTGACTGGCCTTGTTTTCATTTGAAGCTCGCAAAATGGAGGACGCACTCTCCTTTTTTTTGTTAATCCTACAAGCCAGGAGATACAAAGTTCTCGCTGGAGATTAAGTTAGGTTGGAATGCAGGAATTAAATATTTCCCAGGAAAGCATCGAACCCCAACAGTAAGTTTATTCTAAGATGAGCTGCTTTCAGTATTTTCTGCTGCTACTCCATACAGCACATTACACAGCAGGAGACAAATATTGTCTGGTGGTTCCACATCTCACTTGGCATTCTAATTTCGGGTATCCAAAGCACAAAGAGGCATGACTTTCCAAGCAGAACAGAGGAGACTCACAGCAGCTGAGCTGCCAAGAGCCCTGGACCAGCCCAGCCCACTTGCTTTTCTTGGAGGGTACAAGAGATGGCCAAACGCATCCTGGTGTACAAAGACGGAGAGTGAGGAACTTCCAACAAGAGGCAGTATATGTTGGACTTAGCCACCCTAGATTTTTCATATGGTTCTAGGGATGAGGCCTGAAACTCCATAGCTGCCAAAGCTGAATGACTATGCCCTGGGAAATATGGATTGCAGGAAACAGTTACCTGAGGAAAGCACATGGTCAAATACTGGTACCCTGAGAGGGTGTCCTGACTTCCCTCAAAAGAGCCTGATACAGAAATGAAGAGTTATTTGATCTGTAACTAACTAAATTTGTGTTGCAAGAGGATCTCTTTCCATGTTGGAGCAGATAAACAAATACATTTTACCAGTTTTTTTAATACAAAGTGTTTCCAGTGCTCTGTCTCAGAGGCCAGAGCCCTGTGGCCTTCTCCTGTCCCAGTCAGCTAGACCACCTTATCAGGTCAGAGCAGGAAGTCTGGGGCTTGCACATCAATCTGGTTTTAGTGTGATTAAGACTCAGGACCTGTACCAAGTGGCAAACATGGCTGTTTGAGATTGTTCTCTGAAACCAGATGCATTGAGATTTTGTACAACCCACAAAGGTACAGGAAAGTAAGATGGATTTTAAACAGTAGTTAAAGGAGAACACTGAATTAACAAAGCAGCAAAGTGACTCCCTCATCCTGTAGTTTTGTTGTTTACATGATAAATCCTCTAAATACTAGTGTTAATTTAGCTCTGTTTTCACTAACTCTAGGCTGATGCATTCATTCTTCAGCAAAAGCCATTCCCTGAGTCCTGTGGCAAGTGTCCATGCTAATTGGAAAGAACCCTTTGGGACTTGCTCTCAGTACACCTGTCTCTCTCAGTTTGGAGAGCTTCAGGTTTTGAGGCAGGCTTTAACAAAGTGTGAAAATTTTTCAGGAAAGTGGCAATAAGTAGCAGGAAGGAACTACATTCTGGAGTTGGCTGCTGAGTTAGATGACCCTCTGATACATGCTGAAAGGATTTCTTATGCATCCAAGAGAAGCAGCATAAGGTAACATGCTGGTGATGTGGGTTGTGGGAGAACATTTCAGATCCACTGATTTGTTTGTGGACTTCCTCTGGTGAAATATTTTGCTTTTGTCTTCTGGCTGTCCACAGTAGCACATCTAATACAGAAACTCTGATTTAGTATGCAGTTGTTCATGTGAAGTTCAGTGCTTTTGTTTGGATGCTCTGCTTTGCAGTAATGAATACAGTGTCGGGGGGAACTACGCTGACCAGGTGGATGTAGAATCTGTCATGTGTCTTCTGTATCTCAGCAGTTGTCACAAACTTGCTAAAACCCCATTTATTGGTGTCCCTGAGTGATGCCTGCCCGGGGAGAAGGCAGACCAGGGACACAGCTCTGCAGCCTGAGGGGAGAAAGGGTACTTGCAGCCTCTCAAAAATGCACAGGAAGGTGTTTCCTGCTGGATGTGCACTGGGTATAGAAAAGCCTATTGCACACAATGTAACTCCTGCAGGAGTGTAGGCTCCTTCTCTTTAGAGACTTCGTCTGCAGTACTCAGCTGCTCATATATGCCTGGACTTACGATATGAAATTGGAAGTTCACTTTGCACTGTAAATGTGACCCTTTTTCAGCCTGTAACATGTAATAGAGCCATTATACTACATTTCACTAAATTTTCTTATTTACCTTTTACAAACCCCCAAGTTTTACTGGATAGATGATTCCCAAGAAGCAAGAAAACTTTTCAGCATGGCTTTTAATTCTCTTCACCATGTGAGCCCATGCCAGTCTGCTTGGTGTTAACCTCCTGAACTAGGTAAGGAAACATTGCCATGGGGATTTTGTAGGGTTATGACTTCTTACTTGTAATTTATTCATATTCAAATCCCTTTTGGGACATGTCCTATGTAACAGAACTTCATTACCTTACCTGATTTTAACACAAAACTCCAATCCCACTGGATGGATGTTTTCCAAGACTTGGGACAAGTCCTTAATGAAGGAATTATTGCCACAAGGGTTTTTCAGAGTTCCAGCTTGGAGTTGTTATCATATTCACTTTGGAAATTGCCTTTATGCTGCATAGGCAGATAGGCAAGCTGAAAAAGGGAGATTAAATCTCAATTAATTTTGGATGCTTCTTAAATATTCTGCTTTGGAAATGCGAGTGTTTGGAAAGATTGAGGCTGTGTTTAAAGAACTGCTTGAGCATCAGTTGTTTAAGCTGCATGAAAACTCTGAAACACAGGTTCATAAGCTTTATTTTCATCAATTTATACATGAAGAATACAAAGAAAAGAAAATTACTTACTGAGAGGAGTACACAGCAAAAAAACTCCCGAACCAACCTCAATTTTAAACTTGGGGCTTCTTGTTCTTGGCACATCCTAGCCTTCTTTTTACAGATTTTTTGACTCCAAATGCATGTATGTTTAATATGTTTGAAATATGCATGGTTTCCGGACTGGAGTGGGGGGGAAACAAAAGAGAAATTATGATCAGCAGTTAGTGCTTTCTTGTGGAAATTTTTTTCTTCAATTTTTTTCTTCTCAAGCAACACTTGCACTGTTGCCAACATGCTGAGCCATCGAACTGAGATGGAATGTGCCATAGGCAACTGTCTTAATTGTGAGAGCATTCTCCCCAACACATGTTTAGAAAATTGTATTCAGACTTTGCAGTGAATGAGAGATCCTCTGAATGTTTTCTACCATGCAATTCTGCGGAGATGTCTTAGAGTACAAATACATACATAAGTACAAGTTTAAATTTATTTTCTTCATTTTAGGATGAATTCAAACAATGTTTCATAGCTTTTCTCTGCAATGGTATTCTCCAAAATATTCTGGATGGAAGCTGGAGGAAAATAAAAGTAGATGATGAAGTTAACTCTTTAATCAGGTCTTAATAGTTAAATCCTTTTTTTGAAAACCTTCATCCCCATGCCTGTCTCATCTCCTGACTTTCTTTCCACCTTCCATTCCTTTGTGCCTGGAACACTTGGCTGTTTCCACTATTTACAGCCAAGGTTAACAAGCAATCCTGTCTGACAAGTGGTGGATAAAGGATCCCACCTTACATTCTAGCACGCAGGCAAGTGACTTTGAGGGAACCAGTCACCCAAAAAACCACCAGCCTGTGGAGAAGCTGGGTCAGACACTGGTGATAATAAGCAGCCAGAGGAGCCACAAGAGAGTGGTGACTCCATAACCTGTAAATACAGATCCTTTTTTGTCCAGTCACATGATCTTGTTGAAAGACTTGGTTCTGTCCTCAGGACAACTGTGAGCCAAGAGGATGATGATATTCATTGGGAAAACTTATTTTTCAGGCCAAGATCCCTTTTAGCTCTGCATCCTATTTTATTTTTGTTTTACCCAAACAAAGGCATTTTCAGTCTAACTATCCAAGTCTAAAGTGAACTCTTTAGCAAATAGACGATAGTGAATGTTCTCCAGGATAACCTTGGTCAGGGATGCAAGTTACCAGTGCCGCTCATCTGGATGTGCTTTCAGGTTGGTGCTAGCTTTTGCTGGACATTTGCTTCACTGCCATATTCCAGACTTACACTTCATGCAGTAGTACAGCTCTCAGTTGCACCTCTGTTTCCATTTCTCCTCAGCATGAGGGAAACAACTCGAATCCTGGCTTGCAATCTGTCTCACTAATGCTTAAGCTGGTGCTCACAGCCCTAAGGGCTTGTAGGCAATCTAATTACATTCATTTCATAATTCTAACTGATGGTATTTTGTAAACATTTTTAATGTATCATCATTAATATGCTAAAGAAAGAAATCTATTTCTGCCAAGAAAGAGGAAATAAATCTTCACTATCTCTTTAGTCCACTAGTTTACGTTTAGAATAGAACACCTTTTCTGAAAAGCTGTTGGAGACATATGCTCCCATTATTATCTCACAGTGATTTATCACTAACTCTAAAATAAACATTATATCCAACTTACCTGCTTGCTATTGCCCTTGCTATGCCATTTCAGAATATCTTAAAGACCCGGCATATGAACACTGATGTGGGTTTGTTGCATTTGGGGGTTTTTTTGCCTGCATTCTATTTTAGTATTGCCGCCACATGTATTTTTTCAAAATATATTAAGCAAAAGGGAGAGAAACAAAAACAGAATTGCCAGCTGAAATCCTGTCTAGAGAAGGCAAACTCACACATAGAAACCAGTGCTGAAATTTTCTTATTGGAAGTATGCTGAGTTGAAAAATTTTCATGTACTAGGGGAAAGGGAAAACTCACTAAAATATAAGGTATACTATGCCCTAAAGGCTGAGAGGATCTTTTCACTTACATATTTGGGGCTGGGTGAGTCCATGCTACCCTCAATAGCTTGAAACAGGCATAGACCACGGTTTAAGATGTAATTCTACTGTCAGCTGCCCAGAATATCTCCATTTGTGAAATCAGCCATCTGTTTTCCGCTTCCAGCCACTTTTGCAAGTAACAAATAGCCCTGTTTCCAGTAGAGCTGAGAAGAAGGTGACTTCTTGTAGCTGAAAGATCATGGTGACCCAGGGCATAAGAAAAGTGGAACCTGTGGTTCTCTGCCTTAGCACATGTTGCCTGCCTCTCAGTTAACAAATCACAGGCTGCACCCACTTCAGAGGAACAACGCCCATAAATTGTGGATATTTACTTATATTTGAGATAAGAGTCCAGTGATCCTCTCAGTATAAAGGATCTTATTATGCCAGAGCTGGGTAAACCAAGAATAATTCACATTTCCAAAACAACTTACCTTGAATTGAGATTCAGGAAGAGAGCGTAACAAAGAAGAGGGTGAGCTTGGGGAAAGTTATGCTTGTGTGGCTACACTTTAAAAGAAAAAGATGACTGAAAGCCACTGGAGTACTTCCTGGTGGCCAGTCTTTTTTATTTTGGTTTTAAATGTTTGCTCTACGTTGCAGATCTGGTTCTTACACTCTGTACAGAATTACAGATCAGTTAAGGAGTTTGGTCACAGGATGCATCATTGCCTCAACTTGAAAAATGAGGCGAAAGAGGGAGGAAGGTCACTACTCATCCCTTTGTCACTGTACCATTTTCTCCTTTGTTTTTTGATCACTGTTAATAGCTATGTGAGGAAAGCTAGCCAAGCTGAAGCATCTCTGCTTTTTCACTAAAAACTTCACCCAGTGTCAGTAATTCTTCCTTTAAGCCTCTTTTTTAAATGTCTTGGGCAGTGGATTAAGCCTGAATATTTAGGATATTTGTTTCCCTTTTGAAAAGTCTGGTTTAGGCTCATAAAGGTCTTTCACTGCAGGAAACATACTGACCTGTGCTGTTCTTTGCTTCCAGTTTTTTCTGGGGTTGTGCAGTGGCAAAGCTGCTCTGCAGAAATTCTGGGATGGTTATTTGAAAAAATAATAAATACTTGCCTTTGGGTATAAAACTCTGAGTGCAGTGGAGACTACTGCTTTAGGATTATTAGAAAAGCACTTCATGGTTTTAAAGCATTGAGAAGAATTGCCTTTTTACTATGTTTAAACTGATGTATGCAAATTCAAAACCTGAAGGATTGCCTATCGATATTTACAAGATACAGAGTAAATAATGCTATGAGGTCCTAGAGCAATGTTGTCTATTACCCTGTGAAGGCAAGTCCTGCATTGCATTTTTTTTACTTCAAATGTTCCCTATTTTTCAACATCATCTCTCTAGTTATTTTATCTGGTAGGTCTTTAGTATAAAATATAGGCATGCAGCACAGAATATCACAGTAAGTTTTTCTGGAAAAAATGCTTGTAGCCTGCTAGAAGACAGGAGCTGAGGTTAAAAATAGTTAGTATGTGGCAGTGCAAGGTGGGGGATTTGGGAGTTTAAGACACTCTAATTATTCACTAGACTGGTATGCTGCTGTCATCTTCACCAATTCAGAATAACACTCAGAAAAAACAAGTGACCCTCACTATCATACATAATGTGGCAGCTTAATTGGCAAGAAGAGGGTGAAAAGTAGGCTAGGAAAACCCTTTGAGACTGATGGAGCATATTTCAGTGGCTTCATCAAGATAATGTCCCCCAGGTGATTGAAAACAGCAAATATTTCATCAGGAAAAAAATATAAAGGTGCTTCAACTGCAGAACCCCAAACATATTATTATAACCCCGTTTTTTGGTGGTTTTTTTTTTTTAGGAGACTTTCATATCCTACATATCTAGAGGAAAACTAGAAGAAAATTATTAATTCTAACACCCATAAATTATGGTGCTAGTGTACCTAAAGATACCTTGCATTTGCAGTGAGTTTTCACTCAGACAGGCTCTGTGACCATTAAATTCAGGGTATTTCAGTGTTATTTCTGTTGTGGACACATGTGCTAAAGGGCATGCTATGTGGTAACCTGCACAAAAATGAAAGCAACTGGATTACAGAATAACTGAAATTTATTACAACTGGAAACCTATCAGGAGCCATCAGGCTCACAAAAGCTCACGTTTCTTCAATATCCAGTTTACAGGCAGATCATATAAATAATCTCTTAAATTTAAATAGTGTAGACCACAAATTAAATCATAAATTGAATGAAGACTTTTTTTGTTGTTGCTGTTACGACTTTCTAGATAGCACAATAAAACTACAAAGAAAGGAACTTCTGGAGTTTCCTGGACAAGTACACTGATTGTGTTAAACTCAGGTTTAAATAAATAGTTAGAACTTTAAATATCTGTTTTAAACAAAATTCAGGGTCCCTTTATTAGAAGAGGTATGTGTCCCCACATCAATATAAAGTTAATCTTACATATTTTTCAGTAATATTTTCTGTCAAAAATACACCATTACGTGATTTTGCTTCTTTAACATTACTAACGTACCATGGCAACTACAATAAGCAACTGATTTGACCCAACACAACGCATGGGAAAATGGAAAACATTCTCCTATCATTACCTGTGCACACAGTGTTGGTTGTTGCCACCAAAGGTCCCATGTTCATATGAGCAGACTCGATGCTCTAGAAAGTCTGGATTAACTTGGGTACAGCTTTAAATCACTTAATCATATTTGAAAATGTGTTAGCTGGTTGTTAATTGCCGGTTAAAATAATTCCTGATCAGCAGCAACCAAAATTATTTGAGGGTAATAGTGTTAATCCCAGGTTTTTGGGCTATGTGTTTGCTTCCCAAGATCACACATCCCCATATATGCTCTATGCAGAGGGAGTGAGTCAAGTAGCTGGATGGGCCTGGCTGGAGTATTTTTTTGGTTTAAGACACGTTTACAGATGGTCTGAGCATGGATATTGTTTATGCTGCTGGAAAAAGAAAAAACTAATTTCACATCCAGACAAAATATGAAATGGGAATTTTGTCTGATACTGAAGTACAGATATTTATGACCACCACGCTCAGTGCTGAGATACAATCAGTGATGTAATATTTATATTTTACTGGTTCTCTAATGGCTACAGCTTTGATCTGAAAGTAAACAGTGTCATTATAATGGGCCATACATGATCAGAGATGTGTCTTTCCAGCCTTACTTCTTCTGACAATTTTCAAGGCTGATATAATTTTCATTCCTGAATCCAATAAGTAAATAAAAAGTACAAGGGGATGTTTCAATTGCACAAGTCTGTCAACCTATACAAAGAACAAAACATTTCTTAAACTGACTGCTGTGTGGTATGTTAATTAGTCATCACCAGTCAATGAAGGGCTCCATTAGCAGGCAGGTGCATGTGAGATGATGTTAAAGGAATATATGTGCATGGAGCCTCAAATCTAACCATCTTGTTTGCAATCTGTTACTGAGCTAGAATTTAGTTAAACATCTTGAAGATGTACAAAATCTCTTGTAGAGGAGGCACTGGCCCTTAAGTAATTGGCAGCAGTGCTACTCATTAGAATAGCCTCTCATCTGAGGTGCCAAATGTGCCCTGTGTTGAGCTGTTCAATAATCAGCAACCAATCGTTCCTCTTCTCACGTCAGTCAGCATGACAAATCAGTGATATTAACCGCACAGGTTAAGGCAAATGCCAGTCATTGTTTACATCTCAGGTTAGCCAGTTCCCTTTCAATCAATACAATGTCTCTAAAAATACAGTACAAACAGACTGGTGGTGTAGGCTTCATAAAAATCACATGACTTCCCAACATTTCAAAAACAAAACAATAAATTGCAGAAGTGCAATACAAACGGTGGTATGAAACTGGCTATATTTAACGTGAAGAATATAGGGACTGCACTGCTGGAAGGAACTGGTTGCTGCCTTTGCCAATACCCAGGTTGTAGGAGATACCAAAACCTAGAGTTTCAGAGTAACACAGTTTAAAAAGCCCGTGTGGAGGAAGCCCCTTAGCTTTTCTCACACAGAGTCAGCTTGTCAGTAGTACATTTACGCAGAAAATGCCCAAGCCCTTCTCCAAAGCAATTGGAGTTCAGAGATGAGAAGCCTGGGGTGTCCTTTCCTGCGTCTGTTACTTTCCCTTGGCTGGCAGTGGATTTCAAACGCTCTTGCACATCCTGTATTTGGCTTAGTTAAGTTCCTCTCAAGCTCACAGCCTTCCCTAGTCTTTACCTAGCTGAATAATTTAGTGCACTTTATCTGTGTAATCTGTGCCTTTTATCACCTCACTGTTCACCTGTGGCCAAAGATCACTGCTAATCAAGGAAAGCAATAGAATTTGTAATTCAAACAGTACTATCTGCTGCCTTACTGTGCCAGCATTAGCCAGGAGGGCGTCTGTTTGCTCTTATCCACAGCATATTGCTGATCATCCCTCGGTTCTGGCATAGAACAGTGCTGTGCTTTCCACTCTTTCACTTCCTGACTTCAGCAACAGCATCTTGTAGAAATGTAGCACAGGACCAGTGACTGAAATACTTACTTGACAACAATTAAATCTCATAGTCTTCTTATCTCATCACTAGTTTTGTAAGCAATAGTGGTGGAAATCCACAAAATACTGTGACTATAAAATGCAGATAATATGCTTGTGTATGCATATCAAATCCTGCTGATTCTGTCAGTTTGAGAAGAGCTGCAGGCTAAGTAGAGCAGGGTGATGTTCTCTCAAGTTAACTGAAAGGACATGAATCATAATTCTGAAGAGAGAGGCTGAAGAGAAGGACAAGGAAAAGTAGCCAGTAATATTAGAAATTTCTTGAGCTCTCTGTTCCTAACAATGTGTAAGCTCTGACAAAGAGGCATCTCCCTTGTTCTGCACATGATGTTTGTGATCTGCTGGATCTTGTCCCTGCAGCCAAGGACACAGTAACATTTCAGCTCATCTACTTCAATCCCCAGCTTTCCGCTTTTAGCCAAAATCCTACAGCTGGTTACCTTCTGAAATGGCATAATTTTCCCTCCAGCTTTGCTTTCACTGATAACAGTAACACACGAGCAACAGAGGGCTCCTCGAGTAGTGCCTATCATGGGGTCTGGCTGCAGGCTGAGCGGTAGCACAGCACTAGACCTGGTGGCAGTCTCTCAGCGTGGCTCCTTGTCTCTCTGTTTTCTCCCTCTCTTCTCTTATTCCCCCCATTATGTATAAACACAGTCACTTGATTTCAAAAGTTTTTTGTAACACTGGGTTTTGTCTGAATTCTGACTTTATTTCCTGTTTCATTTCTGGCGCACAAAGCTTTTGTTACACTGCTTTTTGGTTACTCTCTTTACATAAAGGGAGTGAAAATCTATATGCCACATTTAAGTATGTATTTCTGTAGTATCGACACTAGAGAAAATAAAAGGCAGAATGTGGATGCTCAAAAAATTCAGTAAATACAAATAGAGGCTGTTATTAAAAGTACATTCATCCAGAATCACAATGGTCTCCCTGGGCATAACTGGGCTCCCTTGTGCAGTAAACAAAGCACCACTCTGGGAAAATGCAGTGCGGAGGGAATTTTTTTGCTTATGATGGGAATAACATAAGAAATACATTCTGAGATGGTCAGGATAGCTATTACTGTGCCGTGGCAAGCTTGGGCCTTTAAATGTCTAGCCATTTTTCTTTTTTTAATGGCTCATTTTATATACGGTTCATCATTGTACCACTGACCTTTTCTCTTCTGACTTGTGCTGATGACATCATGGAAATGACAAGATTACCAGGAACAATGGAAATAGGTGCTTATCATTGTACAAATTAGCAAAGAGCTGGCAGCAACAGGAACATGATCGTCTGCTACGTCTGCTCTGGTGCAGATGAGAAAGCCACATCCCAACCGTCTAAAACTGGCAGTCGGAATTCAGTCGGGGACAAAAGCTCCTGTTTGTCCAGGAACTTCTTTCAGTGTGGGAGCATCCAGATGAAAATGTCTGGTTATCATCTATTACAACGTGGAGCTAAGCTATTTTTCAGCTTCAATAGATAAATAGCACAATTGCTTCTCAATATGTCCTATTTTAAATGTGGAGCTTAAGCATATTTCTGGGCAGGATTTCAGTAATTACTTCCACATAAGAACCTCCCCACTCATTTTAATTCTTTTATTCAGTTTTACAGTTACAGTAAGCACTGATATGCTTTAACCGTATTTCATGGTGGTTTTAAAGTTCTCATAAAATATAGGGTTCTTGTGTTATCATTTGAAATGCACTGATACTCCCAAGATGTTAGTCTTGACTCAGTACAGTAATATTATTAGGCTTCTAGCAAAGCTTTATTACTAGATTCATACTCATGGTAAAAGTTAGGAATGGTCTTAACACCATACTGAACTGGGGCCTTGGAATTATAACAGCTGATTTACTAGGATAGTGCTGCAGAGTGAATAAAATAGTTAAATGGATGTCAGCTAGGTAAGAGAGAATGAAGATCACACAGAAGCAAATAGTTATGTAATCACACCCTGCCTATGATAGGAATGAAAAGAATATTTTGTGTTACCTAGGTGATCTGCTGTTATAACAGACCTCTGGCTTCTGTCCCTGTCACCACCATCCCCCCCCAAAACACCAAACAGAAGACAAGAAAAACAAACCTGGATGCTGTTTTTTGTTTACAAGTTTGTTTTCTATGCATTATCAGAAGTTGCAGGTAACTATGGAATAGATGAGGTGAGGATTAGACTGCAGTAGGTCATTCCAAGGCCACTCAGATGCAACAGGTATTGACAGTGTTGTGATGACTGCAGGTATAAAAGAAGATTCCAGTTTTCTTAATAGCATTGCAATGTTTTTTTGGTCCTCAGCAGCTACTGAGAATGTTTGCTTTTCATCATTCACAAACAGGTAAACATTTCTGTAAGAGAAGGCTTTTCCGTTATGCTCAAGAGTATAATAGTTTTTACTACCTCAAGATCCAGACTAAGGGAGGAAGTGAAACCACAATCAAATATATAGGGAAAATCTATTTTCCTGGGAAGGTCACAATGAAGTAATAAGGAACGTCCTTCAATAGTCTTTTTAATTTTAAGGGAAATAATTATGTAGTATCTTCTGCCTTTGCTTTGCCAGAATTTCCTGTAGCATTCTTTTGTCCCGTGCTCCCCCTGCGCCTGTGGATCCTGCACGGTGTCAGTGAGATTGAACGAGCTGTACTGGGTAGCCCAGTGCTCTACGACTTCCTCAACAGAAAAAGATGGCAGCACAGCATCTGTTTGCCTGACTGCAGGCATTCTGGTACTTTATTTGTATGTGCATAGCTGGAGGCTATAGTAGATCTCTTTGCTCCTGTGGTTTGGTAATTCCAGGAGCAGGTAGCTTTGGCAGCATTTCATATCCATAATTGTATCCGTGACTGTCTCTCAGTGATGCGGATGTGCTCATTTCTATCCATGATTCTTTTATCCTAATTGCCTAACTGGAGCTCACTGATGTCCAGTATGACTCAAACTACAGACTGGGTGATGGCCTTCATACCACTGTGCCATGTCATGGTTTTCCTACTGCTTTTGGATCTCCCTGTGAATAGCAAAAGAAACCTATGGGCTCCCTGCCTGGGTTGTCACCTCTCTGGGAAGTGGCTCTGTGCAGCTACTCAAATTAATGAGCATACACAGGGAGGGAGAGAGCAAGGAGTTTGGGGAGAGATTCTAGTTTTAATGTAGGCAGGCTCACCTTTCTCTGCAGTCAGTGAAAAGGGACAGGTCTCCCCCATATACAGTCCCTATTTTTCAAAATATTAAAGTGACTATGCTAGCCATCACAATTCCCCTTGAGTTTTGAAATTTTTTTAGCAGACAGCTAAAAATTGGCTAGCTATAACTATGTAAACAACAATGAATGTCAGCAGTCTTATTCCAAACAAGGAATTACCAAAAATCATCAGATCACTACAGTTAAATGCAAGGTAATCCTCAAATTGCCCAATATATGAGAGTCAGTAACTTTCAGAAAACATGTCCAAGTCCCTGGCCCACTCACAACTTTCTGAACTCAGTCAAGCACGCTGTTGATTAAAGTGCTTAGAATAGCACGTGTAAAGTCTAATGCAGAGCCTTTCAGACGTTCATTCTATCTGTGACAGGAGATGCTTCCATTCGGGCTCTTCATTTGTCTCACACAAGTGTGGGTGTGAGCCTCTTCCCATCATACTCCAGACAAGCAATCTCAACAGACTTGCTTCCCAGGATAACATCAGGCTTTTGGAGATCCCTCAGTGTA
Organism: Machaerirhynchus nigripectus; assembly: GCA_013397975.1. Classification (NCBI taxonomy): domain Eukaryota; kingdom Metazoa; phylum Chordata; class Aves; order Passeriformes; family Dicruridae; genus Machaerirhynchus; species Machaerirhynchus nigripectus. The sequence goes on along the minus strand of VZRQ01010298.1, from coordinate 637,496 downwards.
TTTATTTCTTGTAAAGATCCTATTGCATTGTCAGCACTTAGCACCAGCTAATAATTCTGGAGCCAGACACTCCCATCACAGGCCACAAGTCACTTCTATTGATTTCAAATACAGTGCCGCTTTTATCTCCATTCCATTCAGGAAAGAGTGTGGTTGGGCCACTCACTATGTACATCATAAGAGTATCAAAAAAAACACACTGGAGGGACTCATGGATAGAGGCAATGCTGCTTTCTCTTAATTTCTAGAATGGGACACATAAAAAGAAGGATTTTTCTTTTTTCTTTGAAAGTGAGGTATTAATTCCAATAAAATTATGGGAGTATTGTTGCTGCCTTAAATATGGATGGGATATGATAAATTTTCCTCTTCAGCTTTTAAGTCTTTCGAGCAGCTGGTTAATAGTTACTAGCCTTCATTACTGGCGAGAAACAAAAAGTTACGTCTTAACCCCAAACTAACAGTGTAGAAAACAAACAATTTCAGTGAAGAAGATTGTCACTAAGAAGTCTAGTTTGATCAGGTTCCTTCACCATAATCAGAAGAAAGAGAAAAATGTACATGGAATGAGCACAGGTATCACTCTACCACGAGTGAGTGAGGAGAGCACATTTTAGAACTTTGCGTGTGTCTTGCTTTGGAAGCAATCTGAATGATGAATGGTGGGGAAGAGGGATTAGAAGGGAATCTTTATCTCTACAGATTACATTTTAAAAATGGTGTTATTAGGGCACCAGTAGAATCTGAAGTTACAGACAGACATTAGACATGGCTGCTCATAGCAGGACCCAGGTGCCAAACTAGAAAAGATACATAATGCTTCCCATAGCAGCATCTGGCTTTTTGGCAGAGTCTACACTCTTGGGCATTGATGACTCTGGATTTGCTTTGTAGTCTTTCAAACAGTTGCATTGCAGTGGCCCTGGGCAAAACAGCAGAACCTTTTCCTCCATAGCACATCATTTCACATAGCATTTCACAAAAGAATTACTACTGAAAATGAACATAGTCTGTGCAATTAGTCTGATAATTAAGACTTAAGTACTGGACAGAGATTAAAGTGCTTGTAATCTGCAATAAACTTCTTGGAGTTGTAAGGATTTTCAAAATGTTAGCTTGTGCTTTATTGCACCTTCCATTTATTGTGTACCCATGATAGCAGCAAACACATTTTCCCAGTGGATATCAGCATGTATAACTGCAACACCTGTTACTACATAAGCCTGGTATTTCTCACAATATGATTACTCTGTCAACGACTGCCATAAAAGGTGGCATCTGTATTCATCAAAAAGAGTTATCAATAAATGTAAAGCCATACCACAATTAGAGATCTCCAAGGAAGAACAAATCCAACCAAAAAAATGTCAACGACAGTATTTAATTACGAAGATTGTTAATCAATAAAATGCCCTCATAACTTTTAATTAAATTTTTATTTTAACTGGATGTTTAGAAAATCTGATTCTTTGTTTTTGTTTCATTTAACAGTTGCACTACTAAAGTACTGGTGGCATCTGTGAACGACCTTCCTCGAGGGGACACTTCATGTCTGTAACTGCATTTTGTCACCTACAGAGGGTGTTAAGAATCTTGTTAAAAATAAAGGAAATAGTTAGGAGACATCTCACTGTAGCCGTTATTATAGTGCAAATTACCAGGTAGAGTAATCCAGAAGCTGTCACGAAAGGTTAGTAAGAAACAGTGTCAGGAAATCAACCATTCAGCAATTCATCATGGCCTAACACTAGCTCTAAACTGAAAGCTTTTAAAAGGCATTGTTTTATGAAGTAAGGGACATTATCTTTTTTTTTTTTTTTTACAGCACTCAATAAAGATAACTAGGAGAGTGGTTCTCTCATGAAAGATATAGAGACATAATGATGAAAAATGTCAATTATTTTATTGCACAAATCTGCAGGCAAGGTAAAAACCAGAGAGCGGTTGCTACAATTGAAGCAGGCCATTGCAATATAATACCTCACCTTTATTTTAATTTTAATTTTGGAATATACTGTCTGATTTTTGCAATCCTTATTCAGACAACAAATGACAGGCTTTCTAGATTACCAGTCCAGTCCCTAGAGGCTCTGTAAGGTGTCACGAAAATACAAAATTTGCCTTTCAGGAAGTTTTTAGAAGTGCAGTCTTGATACTGGTTGTAACACAGATTGCCATTGTTCTGTTAAGGGATATTAGAATAGGTGTTTGCCGTTTGTCCTGTAGGTAAATATAGGTTATCTGCCTCTCCCTTTGACTTCCATGTTCAGCTAGCGAGTGAGCGCCTTCTGATGTTGACTCTCGGTAGCGGTTCTCCACTGCTGCAGTGCCACTGATGTGGCCACAGCTCTTCTCTGCTACAAAGTGCAACTTCCATGGAGCACTGTCTGAGGAATGCCATCTCTGTTGTTCGGGAGTTTCTTAGCTCACTTTCAGAATTATGTCAGAGCACTGGACACAAGACTTGGTCTTTTATAAAGCACTAAAATTGTACTTGGGGTTAGGGGTGGAGCCAAGCACAAAAACTCTCCAAGCAGCCAAAATACTGAACCAGTAAAAACCCAATAGTTTGCATAGGCCAGTAGTGTTTTCCTGGTTAATCATGGCTGGGTGAAGTGGAAGGAAGGAAGTAGAGTTTGCTGGAGGTAGCCATGCTCAAAATTTCCCTTTACAAAGAGAAAAAATAGACAAACATATACTGAAAACCTGATGTTCAGAGGCTTGGTTAGTTGCCAGCATCCCCAGGGCTCTAAAATAGCTTTGTATTGCTTAAGAAGCAGAACTCTGTCAGAAAAGATGACCAAGAACCTGTCTTTATATTTCTTATGAAAATGTCTCAAGAAGTACCAGTAACAAGGCATTGCATTGGCATTAATAAACACGTAAGCATTAAAAGACAGTTGTCTCAGATGAGGGCATCCCATAAGTTTAAGTGATAGCTGGAAGAGTTGTGAAGATGATAAACAGAAATAGTAATGAGCAGAAGATTGTATAAGATGCCAATTTGAGCATAGGACACTTTACTGAAGTCTCCAAGAGCTCTTGGTGTGCTCTTGGTGTGCTCTATGTAAAACCATGGTGAAGAATAATGCAATTATCAATTAAGAATTTTTTTAATGGGGCTGACTGATGTTTAGATGGCAGAAAGTTTAATTGCAAGCACAAACTCACATCAGGTTTGCATTGCTGGTTAAAAGTTATATTTATATCCAGCCTTAATGTGCTACCAAGGGCTAGTCTTCATTTGCAATGTTAGTGATATTTCCTGAAGACTTGTCAGAATGGAGCACTCACTTCTTATGGATATAAAAATACCCTTATGAACAGATAATAGCATCAATCACTTTTAGTATTTGAATGTCAGATATGTATGAAAACCCTGCTATCTACCTTCAATAAAGAACTTTAAAAATTACTCCTCAAAATACATATACATGTATTTTAATTCACAGGAGAACAGATTAAGAGAACGCTCCTTCCATGACACATTGGATGAGAATCTGTCTTGTTGCAATGCTAAAAATTCTCAATCCATCAATTAAATGCAGATTCAAGGCACCATCTCATATTTCCTTGTCAAATAAATTATGCTTTATATCAAAGACCACACAGATTCCTACTTAACAGAACAGGGGTATGTCTGAACATATCATAAATGTGAAATATGAAAGAAAGCAAAATGAGACAGCCAATAAAATGTAAGATTTGTAAGTCAGATAGAATATACCTTAGAAATAATATTACCAGTACTCAGAATCTGTGATTAAAGAAATATTCATAATCTGTCACTAATTTTCCACACAGATTGGATTTTTTTTATATGAAACCAGAAAAAATTGGAGGGAAATTAAAAGAAGAAAAGTAGCAGATGAAATGGTGTTTAAATGTACATTTTTCTGTATTTGCATATATATACAGATATTTCCCTTTTTTTCTCTCTTTTTTTTCAATTAACAACTAAGCTGGGAAAAGGATGCATGTTATCCAAGGACAAAGTTTGAAGACATATAATTATTGAGAAGAGTCAAATGTAAAACCATAAATAGAAATTGCCTGCAGCTGTCATCATAACTGTCTGGGCGATAAAATGGTAGCTGAAATTCAGTAAGGGCAAAATAACATGTTGAAGTGTATGAAGTGTAGGAAGAAATCAGCTCTAAGCAAACTACTGCCACTCATGGAACACATCTCGGATTGGGCTGCTTCATAAAACCATGAACTTGGCATTCCTTAGTTTTCATAAGGCAAACTCTGTCAAGAATAATTTGGAAAGGACTTTTAAAGAAAATGCTGAACTGATTAGACCTCTGATGTCCTTTTCTTGGATACAGCTTGGTCAGATTAAAGTAAAAAGTTACAGCAAAACTGATCTCTAATCAACATAAAACTACATTAATAATGTGTGCTTTCCTTCCAGAATGAAAGTTCCTCGTTTTGTTTCCATTTATTAGGAGCTCTGCCTACTGAAGCAGCTTTCACAGATGAAGGCTAAAGAATCTCTGGCTAAACCAGAAAACTAGCTACAAGGTAAGAATACTAAAGTATGTATATAATTAGATAATAACTTTTTTAGTGGTTTAGGTAGTATGCTGTACTTTATGGACAACTGGCTCCTGCCAATAGACTTTCATACTGATGTTGCAAACAAATTATCATATGCCTTGTTTTCTGATTAAAAATGAAGTTTTGTGGTGCATAACTGAAAAACAGCTCACTCAGACAAAACAATAAACATCCTCAAAATGTCTTTTTTTATCTTTATATGAATAGGCAGACATATTCATTCTCTAGGAGCTCACATTTATCAGCAATGATCACAAGTTCTTATTAATCCTTCATCAACCCTTCATTCATCTGATATTTCCTGGCCTCCTGCATGAAAGAGGCAGTAGAAATTCACCTCACGGTCCATGCATCAAGCTTCTAAGTTCTTGGCAAGGTAGCCTGCTTCTTCACACTGACATTAAACTTGATATAAAATCTTCAGATGAAGATGAATCTGCCATGTGGAAATAGTTCCAGTGTTTAAGTACCCTTTGCACTTTACTCTTGCTTTATGCTTTACTGTCTTTTCTCCAATCATGATATCTTCCTATACTTGTGTCTGTTTATAGGTATCAGATGTCTTCATCTGTAGATAATTATGGACCGTGATCAAATGATCGCTTAATTAACTGTGGATGAACTAAATAGACTGAGCTTATTCCAAATCTCTGCAGAAAGGTAGGTTCCCACTTTTCAGGGTTTTTCTTTCTCTGAGTTTTTCTGATATGTCAGCATACTTCCCAAGGGTGGGTACATCCCACGCCTAACACCCTCCCTCAGAAACAGATTTGATGTCACATGTATCACTATTATTACCACATTTTTCCTAGTGTTTCCATCTACATCTTGAAGAACCACACTAGGTCTTTGTCATTCTCTGCCATCATTTCCAGCTGCTTTTCAGCAATGACTTCCAAATCTTCACATCCCCTACTTTCCTGGCATAGTTTTCAATCCTGCTAACAACTGCTGCATTACCCACAGCTCTTCATTATTTTCTTTGTTTTGCTTTTCTATTACTCCTTATACCCAGAAAATATTATATGAAAAAATAACCCTTCCTGAAAATTAAAATAAACCAAATATGTGAATGAATGTTATCCGCCCTAAGTTGTGGAAATGCAATCACAATTTCTGTCTCTCTTCACCACTACAACCGTATCTTCCAGTTAAGAAGGAAGTGTGATACAAAGAATATATAATGAGAGGGAAAAAAAATTGTTTCTTGATTACACTGTGAACCTTCGCTGTTTCGACAATTTCCCTCACATTTTGTCCTAAGTAGACGAGCAAGCACAGCATACATATATTTGCAAACACAAAAGAGGCATATGAATTGTGCTAATGATAGGGCTGGTGGGAATAGAAAGGAGATTGCAGTTTATGACTTAGATTTGTTAATCAAAACTGTTTGAGCTCCTGTCCATGGGATCTTGCAAGTCTCTTTGGGCAACCTGACCTGACTTTACTCTAAGGTTCTTGTAAGAACTTGGTGATTATTTTTTTCCCTAATTTGAGATCAGACAACAGTGATAAGGATTTTACCATCTTTGGATAATATTATTAAATTAATAGCAGTAATATCATGTCTCATATTCATGAAAATGAATGAATGAAATCGGCTAAATTGTTCAACAGTGTGCTCCACCATCCTGGTATTTTCAATCACATCAAGGTCAAAACTTTTTGCTCAGAGAGGCAGCAATATATGCACCTACATGGTGGAGCTGAAAGTGGTGGGTATATGGGTATGTAACTTCCAATTTAGTTTATGGTATAATGCACATGCACAATTTTAGGAGCTGTCTGTCTGCTGTTCGGTCAGCTGCAGCCGATTACAGGAAGGAGGGAAGCACCATGCTCCTTCACAGAAGCTTCATTTCTGCTCTTTCACTTTAATCTGGAGTTACAATCCTTCAGCTGACAGTGAGAGGTTTTTTTCCTCTGTGGGGAAAAGTACGACTGAGATCTTAAGAACCTTATTGTGACTCAGTTTAAGATCCATCTGATCAGCTGCAAGTGAAGTTAAGCCGCTAAAGGAGAACATATATGTAAAAGAAACTTTTCTCAGGCTATGTAAAATATCACTTTAGATTATATCAGCTCCTGTATTCAGCAGCTGCTAGTAAAGCTCTGAAAGCATTTTCCCTCTCTCCATCTTTGTGACCATTTCTACCAGAGGAAACATGAATTTAAGCTATTTTACATGCTCACAGCTGTTCAGGAAAGATGAGAAGCTGAAGGCCATGGCAAAACCCTTACCCATGCAGATTGCACCGTGTTTTACCTACAGGTCCTGTTAAGAAAAACATGTCCCATTCATGAGGCTGTCGGAGGCTTTAGGGACAGTACAGAGCGTCAGAATGGAGACTGTAACACTTGGGAGGAGATCTGTAATTTGTTTTGTTTTAATACAGAGTTGTACCCCCTAAGTATCAGTTACCAGTCCTCACTCATGCAGCAGCACAAAGCCCTTCATTAATGCCAGGGTGGTTCGGCAGGCACCCAGGCACCCCAGCAGTCATGGCTGGAGCCATGGCAGCCTGTCTGGGACGTGAGGGCGGGGAGAGAGGGTGGCCAGGGCATGGCTCTATGGCTCTTCCATGGCTTTAACAGGGGAAGGTATTTAAGACTTGCATCTGTCTGTAATGGCCAGTTTCACTATGCCATAGCCAGACACACAGGGATCTTCTCAGACGAGAAATCTCAGCTCTTTAAGGTATAACCTGGAAATGCCTCCAAGGTTTTTATACAAAACAGAAAAGGGGAGGGGGAAGTTAAAAAAAATTAGGTTGAGTTGGAAACAAGAGAAGCTTTTCCATTTGTTCACAAAACCTCTCTTAATCCTCATCTAAAAAAGTTAAATTAACATCTAAACCAGAGCAGATACGTAAATTGATTTTGAGTGCTCCCAGTATCAAGATGAATACAGGGTTTTGTTTAATCTTTTTTGTATTTGGAACCTGTCCAGTGGAAAGAAAGGTATGGCTGATATGCTGCTCCTTTGGTCTTGCATCAAAGACAGTAGTCCTCTGTTTCTGCCTATCCTTTCATTGCAAAATACTATATCAGTCCTGATAATTCCAATGAATTCTTAACTAAAGAAATAACAGAAAAATTAGAAAGGTAAGCCAAACACTTTCTCTTTTATTTAATCCCATTTCTTCCTTCTTAAAACATATGTATGGTCATCTTGGTATATGGGTCAAGAAAAATGAATTTTCACCAAAAATCTGCCGAAATTCTAGCCCTGAGCTATCCCAGTGGAGGACCTGGCTAAGTCACAGGCATGACTACAGTCTTCCATGGCATTCTCTTTCTCTCAATTTTCTAAGTTCTCTGAAAAGCCGAGCTTCTGATATGAACACGTGAAGGTGAGAAGGGATACCAAACAAAGTGGGTATCTTTCTTGCTCAGTAGGCCTGGATAAAAGTATACATTTAGAATTAGAAATTCTTTTTTGTTTGTTTGTGTGTTTGTTTGTTTTTCCTACTCTAGTCTGTGTTTCTTTTTGAAGACTGCAAGTGAAAATATGTAATAGGGACTTTCCCATATATATTGCTGAATTTTAGAAGCAGGAGTGGGAATGGAATATTTGGATCATCCCTGCTGTTGCTTCTGAGTCCTGACTACTGCTGTTCACTTCCTTATCATTAATAAAAGATCAAGGAGATGACACAGAGACTGTGGTGAAAAACAGCAAGTCTGTTCTGACAAGAATTTCCAAGAATAATTCTCTTTCTGTACTGATGCTAAAGTATCACACAGGGAGGTTTTCTATTGGTTGAGTATGCGCCAAAGAATGTTAATAAAGGAGATGGTTGAGTTAGTAATTCCCTTTCAGAAATGCCCTGGGAGTGTGCACCATTGGGGCTTTTTGGATTGGTATATATAGAATAAGCATGATGGACACTGATTATCGGTGTTGCTGCAAAGTAACTAGCACTGTAGGTCTGCCTTGCACATCCTTGCGCAGTGAAGTGTGAGTGCACCCAGCAGTGCAAGACACCCACGTGCTCCCTTCGTCTCTACCAGTGGGTGGGAAACTTAAAACTGTGAAGAGAATAAGGAGTAAAAACTATAGGACTGAGAATTTCATGGGTATTAATAAAAGGAATCAATATCCCATTTTTACCCAGAGATCTTAAAGAGACCTATATGATCCAGTAACTCTAAAATTTAGATGTACAAAGAAGCTGAATGCCTAACTCTTTGGGGGTTTTTTGAAAATTCAAGGAAAAGGTGCAGTCAAGGTCAAGGAAAAGGTGCACTGTCCATTTCTTGGTGTCTCTGTGAAGAACATGTTCATGGTTCCTTGCCTGATTTCATGATCCCTGAAATGTGGACATACATGCAGTCCAGCACAGTGGAATATTCATCAATAAAATAGGTAAGCAGTATTTAAATTTTAAGCAGCCAAGAATAAAAATATAGCAGAAAGCTCTCACAGGCTATTGCAATCTACTGAAGTAATCAGTTCCTAATTAAATATTCTATAGCCTGTCTTTGGAAAACTACCCAGAAATCCTTCAGCATTTGTTCAAGGCATGTTTTTTTGATACGGGGATTATGTGAGATTTTAAGAAATTTAATATCAAGTAAATAATAAAATAAAAAATTTAATATCAAGTGGAGATTGCCAAGAATAGAAATTGCAAAAGAGCTTTCTCATTTTACTAAACTTTATTGTTACAGAGCTGTTTTCACAACATTTTGTGTTAGCTTAGATTTTTCTGTATATTGAGAATTGATGACAATATGTTTGTTACCCAAGTTGAACATTGTAAGTAGTTTAGAATCTCTGATATTTTAGCTATGTTAACCAGAAGCGGTGATACATTAAAGAAACTCCGTCACCCATGGAGTCACTGTAGATCACTGTCCCCACAGTCTTAGATGACATTGAGCCACAAAACCAATAATAATTAGGACTCCTAGCCGAGGTGAAAAGCTATTGCCTCATGGAACTATTTTCCAATCCTCCTCTTTCCAGCTGAGCTGGACTAGTGACACTATAAACTGGCAATTAAAAGACTCAAGTTTAAAAATACCTTCAGCTTCCCAGGTCCCACAATGGCAAAGGTTAAGTGGATTATGTGGAGATAATTCACTCAGCTCCAGGGGGAGGGTGCTGATTGCCAGGGCTGTTGGTTACCTCCCTCTCCCCTTCTCACTTGCTGTCAGCTTTGCCAACCTAAAACAAGAAAAGGACTGGAAAACTTGCCCAAAGGACCCTGCAATTACTAATGGGCACGGACTGGTACTTGCAAATTTTACTTTGATACAGCCTTGAAAGCTAAGCATGGAAGTGGCCCCTACTCCTCAGCTAACATCTTAATGCTATTGACCATTCATGCAAGTCTTCCAGTAAAAACACCCTGTTTCTTCAAGGGAAAAGAAATATGAAAAAGATTGCTGGCCTTACATGAACAGCTAATCTCCCCTGTGCTCCAACTGAATTAAAACCACCAATTACACCTCTAGTTGTGTGGCAACACCTACACTGTGTTTCCAATTAACTTTGTAAGTTTTTAATCAGTGACAAATGCATTTTTGTAAATTCAATTTGCCTTTTATTGCAGCACCTATAAAATGTCTTGCAGCATTCCGGAACTTTGTGAAGGTTTTACTTGCTACTGACATAACGCAGCTGTCGGACCTACAACAAAGGCTAAGGTTTATGAGCAACTTGAATTAGGATGTAGGTTAAGCAATTAAAGTTCAAGGAGGGGGAGGGGGAAACGGTTTCCCAAAATTTACACTTGCCAATTTAAAAAAGCACACCAAAACCATGCTGTACACTAGGATGGGCAAAGCTAAAGCAACTAAGGAGACCATACTCAGCTTTAAAGTTGCTATTTTGAGAGCGTTCCATATGTGAAAAGGTCACCCAGATTTCATTAATAAATCCACACTGCTGTTTGTTTTCCTTTTTAATCAAGCTCAAATGCATCCTGTTAAAGGGCTGAGTGATTAGATCATAAATCTGGATGTCCTTGAAGATGATGAAGAAAATGCTTATCTGTAAAACAATCATCATACTGCCAGTTATATCATTTACACATTTTGACACGTGCTGGAAAAATGGTTTAATTTTAAATCATTTGCTTGAATTTTTAGGTAAGAAAAAAAATCTTGCAGAATTTACAGTTAAAAGAGCAACTGGATTATGTGTGACATATGAAAATAACCCGTTACATCTAATCTTCTGTATCTAAGTTCAGGGTATTAAAACAATCAATATTCATAATAAACATGAATTAATATTTCATCTTAGTCAAACTCAACTCTCAGTACATTAACTTCTGGTTCCAGTTATATGATACAATGCTCCTAAATTCAACAACTCTGAAATTAGACAGTTTTAATGGGGTCTGAGTATAAATTTGCTTTGCTACATTTTATTTGGACTGATAGAGGCAATCCAAATGAAGTTACCAACCGTTTTTGTTACATTAATGCATGGAAATCCTTATTCCGAGCGGTCCTGACCAGTACATATTGTGCTAGATTTCTCATTTCTTCTTTTTTTCGGTTTTTTATTTTCCTTGTATCTTGATTATTCCTTTGTTTGCAAAGTATTTATTCAGTACTTCTGGCAGTATATTTTTCTGTTGTAAGCATAATTAGGATATTGCTGCAACTTCTCCTGTGTGCATCTGGATCTTACAGCTGATTTGCCACTTTGTCTGAACCCAAGTACGGACATGACTACGGCCAGCACCAGCAGCATATTTTGCTATTGCAGTGCTAGCAGGAAGTTGGGAAATGAATGTCTCTTTGGAACTTTATTAAAACAATGGATGTGGAAAATAGTTCTTGTGGATTTATAAACATTCTTACAAAAGAAATGAGATATGGAGCAATATTTTGAGGTGGGTAAACACGTTTTGCAATTTTTTAGCTGACTGCATGACCTGCTTTTACTTTAACATACATCCCACCTAGTTTGAGTCAATGGAGCCATTTTGATTTCTGGAGACTTGATCCAGAGAGGTAAAAGCTACAAGATAAGTTTGTTTGGCACTGAAGCTAGTGCCAAAATGTGGCTCAGAGGAATTTAGCACAGTGCACATTATCTGGTGACAGTGGAGGTGTTGCATTATTTACTGCATAGAATGTCCAGCCTGCAAAGATTTATGGGTTTGTTTAACTTTGTTCTGTCTGGTTAATTACTTACAGTCACTGAGGGTCCTTATGCGTATAGAGTGAAACATCAATGTGTTTTATTCTCAAAATATTTTTTTAATTACTTGCTTAATTGTTTACTAGTTGCAAAGGCACCATAGTAAAAGCTTATTGTACTTACCAAAGGTCGAAGGTTTCTAAATTATATTTTCCCTGCAGATCATAGTGAGCAGAGGGAGTAACAGCATCACTCTAAAATTTGTATAGATGCAGTCATAAGCACCTAACTTTACTTCACACAATTTTCTTTAACTGACATTTATAAACATTATTTTTATTTGTTTTGTTGTAGACCCTGCGATCCTTTCCTCATAAACGCAAACACTAACTTAAATTGAGTTCAGCAAGCCAGTTTTGAACTGCATGCAGAGAAGATTAAAAGAAATAGTACAAAATCCTCTCCTGGGAAAGATCAAATGGTTACTGAAATGAAAGCAGCCTAAAACTGTAGGGTTTAGCCCAGAGGGGGGGAGGGGAATTGGGCATTTAGCTGTAATTAACACCTTCTACTTACACTCTCCAGTGTTTCAAACGGATTGTTTCTTATTATAGGTAGCTGCTCACAAACCTGAAATCATTTTATTAAAAAAAAAAAAAATAGAATCAGAAAGAATATTAGCAACCAAAAAGGCTAAATTCAAGCATTCACTCTTCAGGCGTAATGGTTCTGTAATCCTCAGACTTCTATAGTCAGCCATAAAGTCATCAAGCATTAGCTATATATAAAAATACACTATTTGTGTGTGAATATGTGATTGCAGAGAAAAATCACACTTTTTTTCTTCTTCCTAAGGAACTTGCACTGAAGTTTTGCTTGGGAGAGCTTTGTATTTGTTTATTTGAAGCTTGAGATTAGCAATTTTATCCAGGATAAATGTCTTAAATATTCTTGATGGTATTTCTTCGGTCCTCCCTTATTTCTGCCAGTGGTGCTTAAAAATATCTCAGTCAGCTACCTAGTACATTTTAAATGAAGATATTGTAGCTCTTCCTTTTTTCACTTTGTCTTGATAGATACAGTGCCCAAAGATACAGAAAAGCTGGCAAGCTTCCTTACTTGGCTTTCAGAGACCTTGCTCAGTATTTTTCGTATGTTGCATGCTGGAATCTGAAATACAACTTATTTTCTCTCCGTTTCTTCTATCATGAATCAGTCATTGTCAGGTCATTGTCTGCTGATGATTCAGTCCCTCAATCTGGTGCCACAAAAGTACTTGTTTTTCCAAAAAGTAACTATGTTGCTACCTTGCATCAGCTGATCTTGAAGTAAGATTTTCTGGCTTTCTGAACTTTGATTTACATGTTGCTACTACTACACTCCTTTGGCATTTATAAATTCATATCCTGTGTAGGTTCATATCCTGCCCTTGTAATGCTTTGCAGGCTGTTAGCATACTTCTTCAACTGGTGGAGATAAACGCGGGCAGTACATCGTAAAAATAAATTCTGGTTCACATATGTATTAAAGAAAATATAATCTGTATATTCTGAAATAACAAGACAGTGGAATTTGTTCTGGAATTCTTCCGTAACTGCAGAAGTGCCTCGAAATCATCACCTCTCCTTTTGCCCTCTCCTGCTGAGCTGTACAAGGAGCCCGAGAAGTGTGAACAGAGTGCAGATGTGTCCTGCTGAGTCCTCTGTTCACCACTGATCTACCCCTGAACAACATACCTGGTGATTCTGATAAATGTATGCCTAAATTTATGCACGTAACCTTGTTATAAGATTAGCAATGTTTTCTCTGTGTGAAGCCAAGACCCCCAACACCAGGTGTTTTGGAGGGGTACAGTGCATAGGGAGATGACAGCACTTAGTGATGTCAGTGATCCATAGTAGTGCATACTGAATTATTTCGGCGTGTAAGAGGAGATATGATGTTTAAGAAAGAAGCTGATAAAACTTAAGATTGTAATATTGGTTCCTTTCTTCTGTGGCTGAAGTATATGAGATATGTTGATTTGTTTCCAGGCTTTTTGTTTTGTTCCTAAAGAAAGACTGTATTGACTCTAAACTTATTTGAAGTAATTTCTTTTTCTGCAGATAAGGTTAATGATTTCGAGTTTGCTCTTTCATGCCTGGGGGGTGTAACACATATGGTGAGTAACAATAAAATACTGATCTGACTGTACAACTTTATGTAAGGCATGTGTGACTAAAACCTGAGCAATAAAATTTCCTTTCCTGCTCAGACAGAATTGTGTATGCCTGTCATATTTTACTGGTTGTTAAATGGCACATACATTTATGGATCACAGCTGAAACCAGACGGCCTACACTATCATTGCATATTTGTCATCTTCAATGCAAACATGGGAGCAGATTTCTGTACGCTTGGGCAAATTAAGCTATAGGAAAGTAAGCAACCATGTTGCTGATGAATATGTATGCACTTAAAGCATGTGGAAACTTTAGCCGCTCAGTACTAGTGGCAAAAAATATTTCTGATTTAAGTAGTGACACGTGCAGTGATCAGAAAGCAACATTGCAATGCAGTATTTTTTAAAGAAATTATCACCTTTGCAGAATGCAGACAAAAATAGCTTATAGATCAAACAACTCAGACCCATTTTAGCCACATTAGTAAATACCATGTAATTCATTAACATCCAGTGACTAGAGCTATCTGAAAAAGATACACAGAACTTCAATTACTGAATTTTTATTAGTATCACTGTTAATAGTGTGACTCGTCCTTCTGAATTCTGAAACTGTTGGTTCTTTTCCTGCATGGTAGACAATTCTGGCAAATTATAAAAATGATTTTAAAAATTCAAGAGGAATCACATACAACAAAATTGAAAAAATGGACTGTAAATATACAGTGAAAGTGTGTTTTAAATTCCCTTTGAAGGAATCCAATGGCAAAAATAAATGACAGTGATTTTATTATTAATTATTAATATGAATACATATAAATTAAAAATATCACATGCTGCAAACCAAACTGCACTGCTGTACCGTGTGATAAACAGAAGAAATGATTCAGTTACACTTGCAATCCATCATCTGCCCTTTCTTCAAAGTGGCTAAAACTATATTTCTTTAACAAAATAAAGCCTTGTGACTTTTGTTTAGCCCATATGGCAGGATAGCCCACTGAATCAGCTGTTTGGACACAGTACCACTGACATTTATCAGAGATACTTATGGTCAGGAAAGATACGAAATTTCTTTCTTTGCAGGTATTAAAAAATATATGGTCAATGCCCAGCCCTCAACCAAATAAGCAACTGGAGGACCATGCTGATCTGGATTCTGAAGAGTGATGTGTCATTATTGTAAAGCCTCCCAAGGTAAGAAGATTTAATTTTTTCATATTCTTGACTCCAATAGCTACGAAAAGACTCCAGAGTGACAGTGACATGTCAGGAAACTGAGAGTGGATAAATGAAATTTTGTTGACTGAGTATAATTTACTTATACAACACTGTGAATATTTTAAATAGCATGTGTCCACCTCCCACCTGCCAGGCATTCTGACCAGATCCTTAGCAGGTTAGATAGGCTGAGAGTAACCCGCAGTAGTGCCTCCTTAGGCACTGTCTCACACAGCCAGGCGAGTGATACTGCACTGACGGAGAACCCAGAGCAACTCTGAGATCCCTCAATTCTTTTCCTACAAGACCACCAGCAAAACCCTTGATCTTTTTTCCCTGCCTATAAAATGGAGTCTCCATAATTACCATTTCCCCCAATATTATCACTGCTTTACATTCATCAGAAATAGTGTAATAATTGTCAGGCTGATGATGATAGTTAGGCTTTTGGTTTTAGACGGCTGGTTTCGGGATGAGCTGAACTGACACGATCCTGGGCAGGAACTGGGCTGCTGGGTTTGTCTTGGATGTGTTTATAAGCAGGTCAGGTTTGTAGTCAGAGTATCTTCCATTAGAGGTGCTGATAAGGTTGAAGGAAGCCAGAGTTCACGTTCACAGCCTTGTCACCTAGTCTACAATGTCTTTGTTAGGGAGATGTTGGTGGGACATATGCAATGGCTTAACTCTCAAATTCCTTGCTATTAAATGCTTTTGCTGTTGTGAGAAAAATGGGAGAATAAGCTTAAGTGACGATAGTATAGGTGTTCATATTTGGTGAGGATGATGACTGAACTGGGTGAATTGTCAAAGAGCCAGCTAACGTATTCACTGGCATATTAGGACTCAGGAATTGTTTAACAGAGGGTCTCTCTACTGCTTTCCCCCAGCAGAATTGTTCAAACCTAGAGCTTTGGAATGAGCTCCACTGCTTTAAATCCAATCTTTTCTTACATGTCTTTTTAACAGCTGTGGATTTCCAATTTTTTGCTAGATCAGTTGCATGAAAACGCTAAAATGTCTGTTGAAGACTGATTTAATTATTCTGACACTTTTAAACACTGTCTGAAAGTAAACTGCAACAACTGACAATTTTGAAATGCATTCCAACTTCTTTCAAAATCTTAGGTTTCAAGTAACTATAGTTTTCATATTTGAAATGTGTTTTCCCACAGATCTGTGGTTTAAGTTGCAAAATCATAAACAGAGTTTGTTAAACATCTTTGAAGCATGATTTCACCTTACGAGATGTCTGTGTAGTCAGGTCTCCGACCTTGTTCCAAATACCACTTGTATGCTGTGTATTTTTCACAAAGCTGTAAAGTGATGCTATTCATTTAATTGGGGGGTACACAAGAGTTTATTTTGAAGAAAGTAGGAATATTTAAACGTAATCAAGGATCAGTTCTACCCTCAGACATTTTTCCTTGGTTCCTGCCCTCAGCACCAGAAGGTTTTTCAGGGTGTTCGCAGAGGGAATTTGGCTGATGTTGTGGATTAAACACCCACGGTTTGTGCAGCTCAGTCACTGCTGCTCCCTCTGCTGGTGGTGAAAGATGAAATTACAATCAACATCATGGAGTTTTAACTGTTCCGGAATACAAAATAAATATTCACAGTTTATATGTGTAAATTAGCTAATATCCACAAATTTTGTGTCAAACTGAGCTCTTTTTAATCTGACGTGTTCAGTGTGGCATACCTACTGCAATTTAATGAATTTTAAACCATGTTTCTTTTTATAAAGTGCTGAACTATCTCATGTAAAAAAAAAAAACTCGTTTTGAAGCAGCCATTGGATAAAAATCAGGATGTAAGCTAGCATCCAGAATGGATTCTGCCCAAAACTCTGTGAATGTGCGGCCAATGCCCTGTTGCCAACAGAAATCGTTCAGGAATACAATAACTGAAACAATAAGCAGCTTACTCAGGCAATGTATGTGGATAGTATTCACATGATTTCCCAGCCAAGCCACTCCACACCTCCTACTGTATCTTTGTTTAACACCATGTGTGTGAAAGGTATTCTTATTTTCATAATATGAATATGGTAAAGGGCTAAAGGACTGAATTACAATAAATTGATAATTCTTTAAACTATAATTCTCATCCGAGGCAAATGGATGCAATGTCATATTATTTTAAAATTTCATCTGTGTATGCAACTTGCACTCACTGCTATAGAAGCTGCACATGTGCATCTGGAAGAAGAATCTGAGCCTGACCTCAGTGTTTAGCACACAGCTTGTACCTTCACACAAGCAGGAAAGCACATGGCAATGCAAGTGTTGATCATCCAGACGCAAGGCGTGTGTATTTCCCACTCATTATTCCCTAAACTGAAAGACATAAATACCAACAGCCAAATGCCTTTAGTCACAAGAAAATGTGTCTCCCCTCTTACTTTTTATTTTTATGCATAAGGGAGCTTTCAAGGAAATGTAATAGCACAGCTAAAACTAAAGATCCAAGTCTACTTAAGGCACCTTAGTGAAATAGGTTTGTTGGTCTCACATCAGTGCATATTGCAAAAACATTTCACCTCAGCTGATAGTCCCTATTTAAGCTGAGCTTTTTGGACTGAAATAATAAGGAGATCTACATAACTAAATTACTTTCACCTCAAGAGATACTTTTGTCTGTGAGCTGTCAAGGGTACGCTTGGAAGCAGTGACATGGTAATACGAGTGCTGACTACATATTTGCATGCAGGTATGCAAGGAGCCAGGCTTAGATTAGTGATCTGAGCTACTAACATTAAAATACAGTTTTATGGCAAATACAGAAAAGCTTTCCAATTACTCATAATTCTTACATTGGCTGTCCAGCACAAGAAAACACCACCAGTGGCAGCAACAGCATTTTTGAGAGGAATGCAATGAAAACTACAGCATAGTTCCAGTTTCTTGACTTATTCTCTTACAGGAGTCAGTTACTTTAACCTAATTCCAATGGAAATTTCCATGTGGGTGTCCAAGGGATCATCCAAGGAAGCACCACACTTTCACAATCATAGAAGAATGACATTCAAGAAAAAACACTAAATTTAAATGAGCTTAAACATTTAGTATAATGAACAATTCTCCACATGTTTTTCCAGATGAAAATATTTGTTGAAGACCACCACCCCCACATCAGTTTTAAAGAAAAATAAAAGGACTATCAGTTTTCTACGCAGTATTTATGAATGGAATCAAGGACATTCTTGCTCAGTTTGATCTTTTGTGTAATAGAAAGAAAGTCAAGATATTATGAGCATGGTGTTTTCTCTAGTGCACTCTGGACTAAGACACTCCTTTACTGCAATTCCTGCTAGGTAGACTTTGTATTTTTGTCAATCCATTAATTTATCCTATCAGGCAAGAAATTTCCATGGCATGTCTAAAGCACCAAAGGAAAAAGCTCCCCAGAGCTCTTCACATCATATAGCTTTGCACGCTTCCATTAGTGTCCATTTTCTGGGCATTTTTATTTTTATTTTTTGTAAATAAATAAATAAAAACAACTTCTTTTTCTCACCACACTGAACAGTCCACTTCATGGTAGGAGACCACCTTATCTCATATCTCTGGATGTAGGTTATCACGTCTTACAGGGAGGCCATAAATAACTGCATGGAATTCTCTTCTCTAAAGAAAATAAATGAAATCTTTTTATACTGGAGACAGGATTTTCAAGAGTCTGTAGGGAAATTCCACATTTCAGTGAAAGCTTAATTCCTTGTACTCTTAACCCTTGCTGAAGTAAAGTTAGTATTTTACACAGTTCTTGAACAGCAAAATGACTCACAAGCAAATTGAAGTTTATGATATGCAGAAATGTGAGTTATTAACAGAGAACCTATTCTAGGGCTGGGAGGTACAGGATATTTTGCACTCCAAGAATGATGTTTCTGAAGATGAATCCTTAAGGTTGAAAATGTTCCAGCTATAATCCCACTGAGTAACGCTTCCTGAATGAAGTCATGGTATTACTTCTGGGAATAATTCAGCCATAGAACTTGGTCATTTTACTATTTTAGATTAGATGAGCTAACTTCTTTAACACACTTTTGCTGTGACTGATGCTTACTTTTTTCCAAACTTTTGGTGTTTCATTATCTCTGGCAATTACTAAATGCCTGTTTGGAGTTAAAAACAAATTTTAGGTTTACTCTGTGTCAAGTTATCATGGGAACACAAGGGAAAAATGAGAGAAAAACTCAAGGATGTAGACTCTGTAAAGAAAAAATTGTTGTCTTCAATCAAAAAGGGAAGGCTGGCTCTTTCTATCTCCTGCAGAAAGGTTAGCTTGCGTTGGCAGTGCTTCCCACAGCCTGCTGGGCAGGGGAAGCCACCACCTGAACCTCCATCGTGACAGGTGTCCCTGCTCATACCATGCCCGTCTGTGCTCACACACCCTGTGCGCCATTCTGCGTGCTGGTGGCTGCCTCTGTCAACAGCAGCACTCTTACTGCACACAGTGGAGACTCATTTCTCAAAATGAAGCAAAACTTGGCTTCCCCCTAGGCCAGAACTTGGTCCAAATTTAGTAATTGCTTTAGAAATCTAGTCATTAAATGCAAGATGATTCTGTTGTATGATATGCAGTTTAACGACTTCAGCTTTTTCCATGCTGCATGGATATATTTGGTGAAGACTTTTAAACACCAACAGCTTCTGCTAAGCATTAAAAATGCAAAGCGTAATATAACAGGTGCAAAAGCAGTTCCTTAATGTTCTTGTGCTTTCCTCATGAGTTAGATGGACACAGTATATTCAAAAAGGATAAGCTGCTGGTTTAATATACCAGATAACTTCCTCTTAGGAACTCTGAAGCAGTGATACATTATATGGCTACTAAGTTTTCTTTACATTGTTTCTTCTGAGAAAGATTAATTTTCTTTGCCGAAGTTGTCTCAGCTATAATTTGGGTTTCTGTTTCTCAAAAAAGCCTTCTGCATTAAATCAGATGTCAATGTCCTGTTAAAATCTCTCTTACCATTACCAAAACATAAAAAGATAGGAGGTAGTATGAAATATTCTTTTATAGTATATACTTCCACTAGTAGCTAAAATATAATTTAGTATTATCTCCTTTTTCTTGTTTGTTTGTGGTATTTTGGTTTTTTATTCTACCAGTGTACTCATTTTGTGTGATTCAAAGGATGCCTTACTGATAAACAGAGAAATGAACTATGTGATGCTCTTCAGCAGTTAAGACAGCCAAAGGGGAGGTCTTTTCCATGATTTGAAATAGAAGACTGTAATAGAAATAGTGTATTTAATGTTGCTTACTAAGTATGTGTCTTCCCAGACCAGTATCAACAATAACAGCAAGGCCAGTTTGCTTCATCCTTGCATCTGTGCAATCAAGTGTAGTGCTTTTCCCACTTGGGTTTTCAGTGATTGAATCACAGAGGGTTTCCACTGTTTCCTATTTGCAGTAAAGTCTATTGGTTTTTAATTTTCAGTTTCAAATTAATTTAACAGTTCCTCCCTTTCATTATAGTACATCACTGAACTTCCAGGGGAAAAAAAAGTTTAAAAAGAAGGCGGGGAAAAAAAGGACTATCAGCAAACAATGTTTGCATTATAGTTTTCTGTAAACCTGCAGATTCCCTTCAGCGCCAATAATTATTTTGCTTATATTTTTGATTTTTCAGTTAAACATTCAGTGCTTCCCAGATTTACTACTCTCTCTAAAAGCCTCAGAATGTTTCTCCCAAATGGACATTTCTGAAGGATGCTTCTGAACTCAGATGCCCCATACCCATAAAACGTAAAGAATAAAAAATAGATTTGATTATTTAGCAAGCACACAATTGTCCCAGATCCCCTTTCAAAAGCAAAAGCAAGTGTTGGTCCTAAACAGTTTGTAACTGAAATAAAAACATATGAAGGAAGAGTGTGGAAGGCAAGGAAATCCAAGTGACTACTACATGCACTTCAGTGAGATTGCTGAGTTAGTCTTTGATTTTTCAATCTATTTTCTCAAGTATAGATTATCCCTTCAAAAAGATTTCAAGGCTGGCAACTGAAGATATATAGAAAGAAATTTTCAATATCACAGAGTAGCCACCAATTCCTTGAAATTCAGTATTGTAGAGAAGGAGCTCACTAGGATATATAAAAGCTAAAATCTGTTATTCAGGAATAAGATTACAGTGTCTTATAACCACTCCTTGTCTGTGAATACATTAGAATCCGGTTAAAGAAAAATAAATAGCCTATTATTAAAATTGATGGAAAGTACAGACTAATGGCGAATATTCCTGGATGGCTATTATTTGATTTCTTTTTTCCTAATACTGTACAGAAATATTTTAAAATATATATTCTAATAAATGTAATAAAGACACTTCAATGTACATTTCATTATATGTTCTAATAACATAAATATGTAAATATACATACAGTTTTCTAGTCATCTTGAAGCACACATTAAAATCACTTTCTAAATTAAAATCAAAATCTCACTTAGGAATTTCACTTCTTTGGAAACTATTAAGAATACTCATGAGTCACATCCATAGCTTGCTTGTAGCACAGAGCTATAATGTAAAGGAAGTTTCTTTTACTCTGTAGGGATTGATTCTCCCTTGAAGCCTGGATAAAATTGTTCCAACGCTACCTGAAGGATCAGTAGAGGATAGTGCTTCAATTACAAGCAAGAACCTGGGCCAAAAAGGAGCTCTTGATAATTCTCACAGTGCTCATTGACTTTGGCTTTCTGCCTTAACTGGCATGTACTGTACCAGGTGTATAAATGTTCTGCATGGTTGTTGCTTATTCTCCACACTTGACCTTACTTGGCAGAGCTCTGTGTCTCCTCCTCTGCTGCCTTTCACCTTGGGAATCATTATGTCGTTTACATTTATGTAAGGCTGATCCAAACCACTTCTGAATTATAAGCCTTTAAATGGCAACCTCTTTGCAAAGGTGTGAGTGGCCACAAAAGGGACAAGGAAACAAAATTCCTTGCCCAGAATCCAGATTTCTGAGCTGTGCTTGCCTTGACTTTTATAGTAAGAATTCTTTAACAGAAGTGGTGCAGCTGAAAAAAACACCAGTGATTGCTTTCCAATTCACTCTTTATATGAGCTCATAAAAATGACCTTTGTGTGAATTTGCCAGGGAAAAAAGTTTCTATCTATAATATGTACAGATCTGGAGATGCTGAGAATATAAACTCAAACAACATTCTGGTTTTGCATCTGGCTTATATTAGTCAGTAGTATATGATGTGATAGTGTAACAGAAGTAAAGAGCGTTTGGAAGGATTCAAATGCTCAGTTACCACATCTGTCTCTCTACATTATCATCATTAGAGTGTTTAGATGCAATTTATCTCCCTTTCCATTTGCAAGATTCATGTGCCCTCCTATGAACTGGGCATCAGCCCAACCATGATGGGTTGTGTCCACAGGGGAACACCTTCACTTTGACACCTGCTAGTAGCCATCATCAGCCCAGCAAGCTCTGCTTGGCTTGTTTATCTTTGCAATATTTAGCCAACCAAGGAAGGAACCAGTGCATGTTTGTCTGATATGGAAACAGGAGAGGAAACTAGGGGAAAGAGAGATAAAGATATGCCCACTTTTCCACAGCTGACAGACTTTAAAACTCTGACATACCAAAACATAACAAAGCTGGGCTCTGCTTTTAATTAATTATAAGTAGAGAAGAAGGATGCTCCTGGGTTTAAGGCCATTGGCTAAGGCACAAGAGATCAAGCATGAGACATTAGCAGTGGCCACAGTCTGACAGCGGGCAAATCAACCTCTCCGTCCCAGTTACCAAAGAGCTTGTGTATTTAGACTTCACGTTCTTTTGTGCAGGGATCAACTTTTACTATGTTTTTGCCAGAATCCAGTACCCTGAGGCTCTGATCTCAATGAGATCATCTGGTTATTATCATTATGCAAACTGTCCCATCTCTGCTCTCAGCCCTAGATCTCACCCAAGAAACCTGCATGTAGAAAGGAACTGAGGAAAAATACCTAGATGGAGGACAGAGAATTTTTCCTTCGGGTCAAAATTTCTATTATGTTAGAACCAAACCGTTTATTGCTAATTAAGGCATAATGGGGCAAATTGGAGCTGGAGCAATTCCCTTTGTCCAACTCCCTGGCACTGATGGCAAAATCAAAAAGCACTAAGTGATCAGAAGGTTCAGAGTACTGTTGCAGTGCATACTTTGTCATATCTGAAAACTTCTTCTGGAGATGGTTGTAAAATACGCTTTCAAGGAAGGTACAAGGATCCCTATATTCTCAGCCTTCTACTAGGGAGAATAATGTAGAATGGTCTGCACTTCTGCTAAGTCTCATCTTACTGGGATGTGTAAGTGGGAGTGATTCCTGCAGTGTGCGTAGGAGTTACCATGTGAGCTTTAATCTAGAAGCTGGCCTGTGCAGGCTGTGATGACACATCCAGTTGCAGCATACACAGATGTTAGATACAAACGAAATCTAATTTGAATCAGGCGATCTGGGTTCTGTTAGTGACTCTGCCATATATTTCCTGTATTGCTTTAGGCAAGGCATTCAGAGCCTGATCCAGTCTCCATTTAATTCCACAGCACCCCTTTCTCTGGCAGTACTCTGAGCTGGATTAGACTCCTGATTTATCACTTTCCCAGGCTCTCCATATTCCTCAGAGGTATAATCTTACCTGATCACTCCACAGGTGTCTGATATAGCTTAAACCATTTACCTCTGAAGTGATTTGCTACTTAGGCATAGCATGAATATGCAATTGAATTAAATTCTCGATTCAGCAAAAGCTTAAACCTCTAATAAGCTTCAATCAAGTAAACACATACTGGAGAATTTCAGGTTCTGTGTCATTAGGTATCGATACACACTCTTAAAAATTCAAGAAGGTGAATTATTTCTGGGACTGGTGAATTATTTCTGGTGAATTATTATTACTGGGACTGCTTAGGGGCCTAAGCTGAAGCATACGTCAAAGTACCTTGCTCAAGGCCCTATTATCTATCATTAGCTATACACATGTACTTAAAGTTAAGCAGATGTTAAGTGTATTGCTCAATTCATCCCTAAAAGCATAATACTCATATGCTTTCTAGCACAGAAAACACAAACATTTGAGCCCAGAAAATACTAAAACTAACCTCCATTTGATTATATGAAATGTCACAAATTATTAGTTTAATCTTTTTAATAAATCCAAAGAAACAAAGAAAATTTAAGGTAATGTAGCCCATACTAATTTCCAGGAATCTTGCTTACACTATAACTCTTCACTTTTACGTAATGCTGAAATCACAATACGGATGTGTATTTTGAAGTAATTGTGTTGGTGGTCCCTTCGTGCTTTCTGAACATCTAACAGTTAGCTAAGCAAACACACATGACTGATTAAAAGAAGAAAGGGAACTATTTTTACAGGGACCATTAAACTTTAACTGCCATCTGGCAGGGAATGATTAGAGAAGATCAAAATTAAGGCAGTCAACACAAATACTGTGTGGATACCTCAGGGAATTAATGTGGATAGAAGACGGTGGACTTGTGGCTCTGTTAAGAGACAGACGGAGAAGGAAGTGGTGAACACATCCTTTATGACTGCTGCCCTAATGGCCACATTCACAGCAACAGAAGCAAAGAAAGAAGAAATCAAAAACACCTGGGAATAATCAGACGCTTGCTGTCATAAAAAAAGAAAGTTAAAGCATTATACAAGAGCCACACCATTCTTGTTCCCCAACAAGTCAGGAAGGAAATTTTTATTGTGGAGGTGTGTTGTAGTTGGCAGGTTATCTGCTATCTTTACATAGGCATTTTAAATAGAGTCTGTAATAAATCTTTAAATTGAAAGGCTTTACGGAACACAGACCTGTGGTTGATCTAACTGAACACTGGATGTCACTATTTATACACACTATTAGTCATTTTAGAGGCATTAAAAACACAGTCCAGCCATGAATTGGTGCAATCCAGACAGGTTTTTTTCAAATCAGCTATCTTTAATTATTGGTATTCTAGAGATAGCTGTTTCATTGAGCCAAAGCTTCCAAGCTGCCTAGACCTGCACCAGTCATTTTTCCAGCTACTCGTCTGTGTGCCCTGGCAGTGCTGCTGGTAGGTATTCCCTAAGAAACATACCATGTCTGACTTCATATTTTAGGGGAAAGAGTTGAGGTTTATACAGAGAGATAATGGACTGGCTATTCACTGCAACGTCTCAGCCAGCCTTACAACTTTGCTGTTATGGCTGGTGAGAAACAATCAAAATACAACTCACCCAGAAGCGCAACAGCCCTCCCATGAGGCAGCTCCTGGTCTGACTGTGCTGGAGTAGAACCTTCTTTTCACCTCTCCTGAGCTATTGGGTTGGAAAACCCCTGTTCTCTCAAGCATATGCCTTGAAGTTTCTCATTCCATGGCACTAATAACATACATCTCTTCTGCCACTCTGCGCCCTGACCTGAGGGACAGGTGATTTCTAGGGTATACAATTATTATGAGGGGGCACTTTTGGGAGACAGAGGAAGATAAGAAGAAGAAAAAAAAGTATCTCTGAGTCCAAGTGGTATGGAAAACAAATCAGTGCTGACAGCCCACAAAGTCAGGTTAGCTGCCAAAAAGACTAAAGACAGAAGACAGGTGAGAGGATGTAAAGATTAGTTACAATTGATACTGTAAGGTACTGTGAAATGAGGCTTACTTTTTGTTTCTTGAGCTCAATACAGTATTTTGAAGTTATCAATAGCATAGGAAAAGCACATTAAGTATGCTTCAAAGCCTGTGAAATCTTGTGAACTGTACCTAATTTCATAAACAGGCTAAACAATAACAAAATGATCAGAAATGTGCACATTACTACTCTGAAATGTACAGTCAGTAAAAATGTCCTGTTATTTTAGACCTTGATTCCCAACAGAATTTTTCAATATATTCATGTGTCTACTTGTCATTCTGCATCCTTGAAATGCTAGGACTCTAAAATACGTTTGACTCTTCTGTACATTCTTAGATTCAACATTTTTTAGAGAGAGGTAAGATACAACTATAAACAGCCTTAGGTGGTTTTTGCTAGTAAAGAGAACAACTGAGAATATCTTTCCTGCTTTGCAAAAATACATTTCTATGCACAACATGTGAACTATTCAGCCAAAACCCTATGGGTGTTGAGGGGGTTGCATTTTTTGGTTTATTTTCCATAGATCCTGGCTGAATGATGGAATAGCTAAGAGTCAGAAATTATGACTGGAAATACATGGCTGGAAATTACCTACCCTGCATCTTATTTTATTCCAAATAGTATTTTCTGAGATATATTCTGGGCAAAATATTCTTTGGCTTAACTACAAAGTTTTATTTCAAAATTTGAGCATAGAGGACTGTCCAGTTGAAGCTCATGAACAGGTTTTGCTCTTTCCTAAGCTATTTCTAGCCTTTGTACAGTACAGTGTAATTCTGCTAACACAAGTAATCTGTTCAGGGGGCAAAACAAGAGTCAAGTGCAGCTACAATATACTAATATGATACTACTGTGGTATGTATAATATATCAATACAGTATAATGTATCTTATAGAGAGCATTATATAGACTAATAACTTTAATAAGCAGTATTAATGTTGTTGTACCTATGTGCCATTTTATAATTGGTTGGGGGCAGAATACGCCTTACACACAAATCTGTTGAGAACCTGGAAAGGCAAAAGCTGTGGTGTAAAAGACAATGCTCTGCCATTCTCTCCTCAGAATAAACTACAAACACAAAGCAGTCAAAAGGCACCTGAAAAAAGCAGCACAGCTCTGCTAAAGTTCTGCAGTTCGTTGTGCCAGTTTGATGCAGTAGCCTGTTAAGACTGCTCAGAGTATATAACAGCCTATGGCTCACTCCTGTTAACAGGGTGCAGAGCATTCATTCTCCACATGCAAAATTCCAAGCACTGAGCCAAACTGAAAGAGAAATACAGTAGACATTTGTTGATTTTTTTTTAATAATACCCACAAGCATCTACAGATGTGATCCCATGTAATGAAGCATGTGGCCTTAAGCTGGAATTATTTGCAAACAGCAGGATCTCCTGGCAAAAGAGATGGCACTTGCTGTGTTATGAAAGCTGTCCCTCTAAAACCATGTTCGGTTAGCACCTATGCCCTGTTGAAATTGGCATAGATAATTCTGAGTGGGAACAATGCCAGCACAACAGATGGGAATGAATACAGGCATGCCAGAAAATTGGGATGTTCGTTGAGTCTGAGTATTAGGGA
The DNA here is from genome assembly GCA_013397975.1 of Machaerirhynchus nigripectus. Classification (NCBI taxonomy): domain Eukaryota; kingdom Metazoa; phylum Chordata; class Aves; order Passeriformes; family Dicruridae; genus Machaerirhynchus; species Machaerirhynchus nigripectus. The sequence goes on along the minus strand of VZRQ01010298.1, from coordinate 610,216 downwards.
CAGAGTCCTTTCCAAGAATTTGAAAATGGCAGGCTGTCCAGAGTTCCTCTACTTTGGGTACGAAACATGAGATATATGATCACTTGTGTAACTATGAGCAGAATCAATTATAGTCATTTAAAAATAGCTCATCTGAGCCATGCAAAGCATGACACTAGGCAGCTGAATTACAGCAATTTTTTCTACGGATTCAGACTGGCACCAGGTCCTAGAGGGCAGAACCTGTGCTCTGGAGTCAAAAGGATTCCACAGGTTTTCTGCTAAGTGGTTCAGACTGAAAAGCTTTCAGATGATAATGAATATTGTTCATTTATACACTGCCTTTCAGGCTGTGAGCCCAAAGCAATTTGAGGGGTATGAGAATCTAAACTCAGCGCTGGGAGGTGTGTCATTTACAATTAAGCAAATGAATCTTGCATGTATTAATAGGCTATAGTCACATCTTCCCTGCAACCAGGGATCATCAACTAGAACTAGAGCCTCTGTGAAGAAGGTGGAGGAAGGCAAAATCCTTCTGTCACAGTCCTGGCAGATACATGTGTACCCTGCTTTTGCTCTTTGCATGGCACAAGCAGCCATAACATATCAGTTATCCAAAACACTAATTTAATCTCCAAACAAGATTTACTAATTCCTGTGGGGTTTTTTTAGCACTGAACAGCTACCTTTCCTATTTCTCTTTTCAGATTGTGAACAGCCAAAATGTATTACCCAAAAACCCTCGTCTAGGATCATTTATATAATTCTGGGAATTCAGGAAAAACAACAAATCTAAGAAAAAATGCTTAGGTATTTCTGTTTAAAAACTAAGAATCTGGTGTTGCAATTCTCCCTGTACAAAAAGCCAGAAGAGCCCACTAAGAAAACATTCTTCCATTTTGGATTTCTTCAACTTCAGCTATGAAAATCTATGGATGCTTCTGAAAAAAAAAAGGCTCTAATTTGGGCAAAATCTTGGCTGTCTGTGCTGTGTATTATATGAAAGGTGTTAAAATTGGATTGCTGATGTTGTGTTCCAACCAGTATGGCTAATAGTGTCAGCTTACACCTGAACTTTGTTTTCTGTTCAAAAGGTGTTTAGTACTGCTAGTAGGAATAAACAACATTGCTGAATTTATTTTCATTTGGTCCAGTAGTATTTTGTAACCTAGAAATCCATGTGTGTGTTATCCAGTGAACTGGCTGACCATTTCAGGTATCAGCTGATTTTTGCAACACAGCCTTGAGAAATACCATGTGTCATCTAAGTAAGAAAACTTAGTTAAAGGAGTTTATGTTCTAAAGTAATACGTGAAGAGGTGTATTCCTTCTAAATGTTCTGAATCTTCTGTGCATTTATAAAAATTATTTTGATTAAACATCAGTGGATTGTTTTATTACAGCTTTTCCTCAAAAATCAGTCTCCAAAAAATACTGGGTAGATACATAATAATGATTTTTAAACACAAGAGCTTACCTCGAATGTGGCAATACTGACACACACAGTGTAATAGATGTGAAGCATGAAGCGAAACTATTCATGAACCTGACATTTCCTTCCGCTTTAGGTTACATTGCAAAGGTTAATGGTTGGACTCAATAATCTCTGAGGTCTTTTCCGACTTTAAAAATTCTATGATTGTATGAAATACAAATAAAAGTTGCATTAAAATAGAGAATCGTAGTTTTATAGACAAATTATATTTTTTGCTGACATATAAAATTAATTTTAAAAATACAGAATTATCTTCCACCTTGTGACATGCTTGGTTTTACAAAAGGATGGCTGTATTTTTTAATGTTTGTACTGTTGTACGGCATCGTAAAAGTAACCAGTAGAACCTGAATGCTAGACAATAGGGCTTGTTATTGAGAGGGAAAGCAGCTCTACCAGTCTTTTCTGGCAAGGCTCCTTGGAGCCTTGATGTCACTTTCCACCAGAACCCAGTAGCTAGGATGAAGATGAGTACGCCTCTCTTCCATGCTGAATTTCTGCTGAAGCAGAATGTTTTTCCTCTTGACAACATCCCATTTTGACATATATAGGCTATGGTGTAGCAGACCCTACTTATATAATCATTGTGATATTTAAAGCAGATCCTAAAGACCCATAAATTACATGATAAGGATTATCATTCAAATTGCTTGAATGTTCTCAAGAGTATTAGCATACGTTCCAAATCTTGCCTAGTATGAACATGGTATGATGTTTGTGGTTAATGTCATCCATTTCTAGGACTCAGGTGTTAAAATAATCAATGGTCTGTTGAGCAGAATGCTCTACAGCCTAAATTAGCTCTACTTTGTTAATTTCCTCCTGCTCTCCACCAAAAGAAGCTGTTGAGACTATAATAACACTAATTTTAGAGAAAAAAAATTGCTTGTGTAAGTACTCTCGGGGACAAAGATCACTGAAAAAAGTTTCTCCCTTTCCCTTGTAAAGGAGAAGTTTAGAATTTAGAGAAAAAACTTTCTCATCTGTATTCCTATGAAGCATCTCTTATAATCCAGTCAACTCTGCAATTAAAACCACATTACTTTTGTCAAAATTTGCCACCTACTAATAATCAATAAAGTAAGCAGGTATTAAGAGAGTGCTACCAAGAGAATTTCTACTTAAAGCAGAGCCATCTAATAATGGCTTGGTTCCTTCTTCCCAGAGCAAAAATGGTTTAAATACTCTGGAGTGTATTAATTCTGCTCTATATATCTTCTTTCCACCAGCCATTGCTCCAGTTCTATGAGTCCTGAATGGGAAGATTCAGTCCTGAATGGGAAAATTCAACCACACAGCTGTGAATGGAAGAGGTAGGACTGAAACATGGCTCAGGCTGTGAAAAACACTGAAACCCCCTGACTTTGTAAATCAATATCAATCAATGCCCTGCAAAGTACATCATAAATCTGGATGTTCCAGAGAGCTAACCGTGAGGTAATACACCTTAAGTTTTAAAATATCTCACGAACATTAGGGTAATCTCAGGAGGCCTTTGATCCAATTTCATCCTTTGGGGCTCTTCCAACAATTAAGAGTTATTGGAATATATTGGTTTTCCAGACACATGTCCTCTTCAAAACAGATTTTAAAATAAAAGGCTAGTGTGAGTGTGTGACATGTTTTGAGTTAATAATCCTCTGCTGGGAGATAAAATTTAACCTAAAGGAATAGGTTTCGATCTAGCAGGAGAACATTTTATTTAGGCTTTGGACAACTGGATTTCTCTTAACTAGCCAAGATTTCTCCTTCAGCAAAAATAGAACATTCAGATATAGACATTCATCTTTTATAAGTTATTAATAAGAAATGTTGAATTCTGGCAGACCCTCCAGTGCAAAGCACTCAGGACATGCTCATTTATTTAGCATTATACGGGATTTTAGTTGTTCAACTGAACCAATATGCAACGGCCATCATTTGTCTGTACCTGGAGGAAAACCAACCCCTATCTACCAGGCAGGCATTCCAGTTTATGGGTACTGTGCCCAGTTACTTTATTGCCTGCTTTCTGGAGAGATACAAAGCTTGATAGCACTCTTTAAGAAGTCACCAGAAAAATGCCATTCCTATGCAATGTTCATTCTGCTGATACTCGTGTGTGATAAAATTCAGAGCCTGATATGTGTAGATACCAATTCATTACAGGGTGATAAAGTCAAAGTGCATGTCACTGTAGGACTGATCCACTGCATGGTGAACCTAGGAAACGAGCTGCTTGGCAGTGAGGGTGAAACAGATGTTCCTTTTCTAAAAGTAAGAACAAAAAGATTTGGAGAAGGTTTATGGTTCCAGGAGAAGTCTTTAGAAAGCTTGGAAAATTTGGGATGACCTTTTCTCTTTCCTTTCTGGGAAAGAAGAAGGCCATAATGGTGAACCACAACTAGTGGTCACTTGCTGTTCTTACTGCCCTGACACAAACCTGGCTCAGCAGCAGGGAGCTGTAAGGCCACAGGAGCTGTGGGAGAGGACTGGACTGGCTCTCCAGGCACCATGTATTGTTCAAACATCTGCACTCTGTCTTCCATGCCAGAGGCAAAATGGGGAGAAAACCTCCTCTTGCATCTTTGGCTACTGCCCACGTGCATAACTGGTCCTGATGGGGAGACACAATTGGAAAACTGGGAATCTGCTCTCAAAGATTTTCAGAAATGTGGTGAGCAACTAGAAATTACACTGTCTTTAGTGCACTGATGCACTGCCTTGGGGTCTGACCAGCAGGTCAGCCATAGGATAGGAAATGGTGTGAGATTAACAAGTGTTTCTTTATGAAGATCTGCTTGAATTAAACTCAGCCTGGCCCCCAGAGATCAGTAACTGCTCTTCAAAATCTTCCTGAAAGGAATAGCTGAGTCACATTCAAAATACAGTATCAGCTCTTATGCCTTAAAAGTAAAAATAAACCAGTGTTTAATAATGGTTTTGACACTGTTCACAACAAATAGCTTGTGAATGTATTTTCTGCAAAACATTCCGGGGTGGGAATTGTGACAGAAGATGGCACTTCTTCTGTGAAAGAAGAGGGTTTCTGTTTAATGAGGCTTTGAATCCACGTGACTTTGTGCTGTGCCTATACAGGAGTGTAATTTCCACTTTCTTCTCCATTCATGAGAGCTGAGGAAAGATTTGTTTCATGCCTGGAGGTCCAGACCTGCAGTTTCCCAAGGTGAAAGCACATCCCTAACTGCTGCGCTTCCTTCCTTCTTTGTTGCAGACAGCCTGCTCGCTGCTGCACTTCCTGAGCAGGTACCCCTCCTCAAAAATGGGGTACTCTCTATGTCACTGTACAGCAGCATGTCGCATTTAAGTCATTCCAACACTACAGCATTCGCCTTTGCTTTATGGTTTTACTCATAGTGATGGAAATACTTGTTCCCACAATAGCAGATAGATTGAATTTTTTTTTTTTTGAGTGAAAAGTTCTGCCTAACCATTAAGAGGTTTTGCCATTGATACTTATTTCTTAGTGTTGGTCTATGGAAGAACCACATGGCAGACAATGCAGATCTGCCTACGCACCTCAGTTCCCAAAAAATGTGTGTAAGCTGTGAAAAGAAAAAACCCAGAAAACCAAAAACACTGGCAACTTATAACCTGTTTTGCTGGCCTTTACAGACTGACTTTTTACTGCTGTAAGACTCTGGATGCACACTGGAACCAAACCAAGCTTGCTGCTGGATTGAGACAGGGAGCAGAAGGCTGGGAAATTCAAATTGTACTGTTGTCCCTCACCTTCAGACCTACAGCTGAGTACACCTCCCCGGTACCTAATGACCAGAAGACAGTGCGTTGCAGGTTGTAAAAGCAACATTATGGTTAACATTAGTATGCAGCTGTTGAACCTATTGATCATGTTTGATCATGTTGAGGGGTGTTCAAGCTGCTGATATAGAGCATGTCTCAGTTTTGTGGCACCTGTGGTTTAACCAGTGACAGCAACATTTATCGTCCTGTATATTTGCAGGAGGCCAGCACCCAAGTCCTAAGAGACTGTTCCCATCCCTAAACATAGCACACATGGCCCCTTAGTTGGTCCATTGGAGACCGTTTGCAGCACACAATTGTAGGATTTATTTTTATGGCACAGATTGCATCAAATGAAAATTTTACAATCTAAATATATATTTCCCAGTGTTTTATTCAAAAGCTCGATTTTTCAGCATCTTTATCAGTTAGCACTAATACTACTTACAATAGCAAATGACCATTAAAATAATGATCCCGTTATCAAATGAAAAACATCAAAGCACATGTAAGTGATTAAAGCGGGAATCTAGGGAACACATGCTCAGCTCAGTGAAGATAATCCTATTTCGGTTAATCTTGATTAAAAAGGATTTTTTCGTTACTTGGGTGTGAAGCTGCTCATCGTGCAGAAATGACTACTTAAACAGTAGGAGCTTTTTGCACACAGCAGGTGTCCTCGGACACGCCCCCTTCCTTGCCGTGATCCGAGCCCCGGTGAGGGGGCGCGACAGCAACACAGACACGGACACCACCCCGACGGTGACCCCCTCACGGTGACACCCTCAGGGTGACACCGCCCCCGCGCGCGGCGGGCGCGCTGCGGCTGCGCGGGAAAGCAGCGCACGCCCCCCGCCGCCGCCAATGGCGCCGGCACAAAGTGNCCAGCCCGCCCGCCCGTCGGCCCGAGCGCGGCACCGCAACGGTGAGAGCCGCGCTACCCGCGCCATCCGCGCCCATCGCCGCCCCCGCCCGCCGCATCCTCACCCTCTCCCTCTCTCCACAGAGACACCGGATCGTGACCGCCAGGACGCCGCCCGCTAAGATGTTCGCTTGCGCCAAGCTCGCCACCTCGCCCTCCCTGGTGAGTGGGGGTGCGTGGGGGGTGCCTGCGCCTCTTCACCGGCTCCGTCCCTGTCGGTGGCGGGGTCGGTGACGGCCGCGGGGCGACCGCGGCTTGCGCGGGGCTCTGAGCCCCGCGGCAGCGCCCNCGTACCGAGCGCTGCCCGCCCGAGAGCGAAGGGGTGGGGGGTGGGGGTCGGGCAGACTGCGGCAGGGCCGCGTTCTCCTTCCCGCCTCCTTGGCGCGGCCGGGGCCCTGTGCCAAGGTGAGGGGCCTTCGCACACGAGCGGCGGAGGAGGCGGAGGTCAGCGCAGCCAACTGCTCGTGGGCCTACTGCGCTCTGTGCCTCGCTGTAGGTCAAACTCCAGCCTGTTGCTTGTCCTGTGCAAGGCCGGGATTTTTTGCCCTTGCAGAGATAAGACACTGACCTGCATGAAAATGCCCTCTCTGGCCTGCAGAAAGTCTCATTTTGCATGGTGCAGGCCCAGGTTTCCCGTGCAGGAAGAGCTTTGTGCAAGAGCCGATATGACCTTAGACTGCTGGAAGCCCAAGGACACATGCAGGCCTCTTGTGAAAAAGGGTTCATTCATTTGTGCCTTGCTAAATTCAAAAGTCTAGGTTACATCTGTGCATTTAACAACTTTGAAATTCATTTTGATGACTTTTATTTATTCATTTCAAAATGTGGTTTACTGCCTACTTGTCGGTCGGGCTTTTTTGTCGCTATTTTGCTGTATTTTCTGTCGGCATAATGCATGCGTATGTTCACTGATGTGGCTGTTTGCAATAATATCTCCTGAAAACAGTACTGTCAGATTGCATGGCAGTGCTTGCTTCTGTATATGTAACTGTTCAAAGATTGCTGTCTTTCAAGGAAGACAAATGGCTTAGTAGCTGATAGTCTTGTAAGCTTACAGACTATTGTATGGAGCAGCTGTGATAAAATGTTTCTTTTTTTATAGTTTTTTTCCTCCTCTTACAGATCCGTGCCGGATCAAGAGTCTTGTACAGACCAATTTCAGCATCTGTGTTGTCTAGGCCAGAGGTCAAGAATGGAGAGGTACCTTATAAACAAAATTCTGTATCTTCCTAAATTACCTGGTGAGCCTAAATGTCCTCAACCTAGAGTTCACTTGCACTAACCCAAATAACTATAGTGTGAAACTTGCTTTAAGTCAAACACCTAATAATACTCGTTGCTGTCTTGCTGTTTCCCCTGAGAAGTCTTTCATGTTTAAAGTTGATGCTTTCAGGTGGAACAGGTAACATGCTAAACTTTATGACTCTTGTAGTCTCATCACTCTGAAGAATAACTAGACATTGGATCTAATACAACCTTTAAAACTGCATACTAACACTATCACATGGTCTTTTGTCTGGATGTAATGCTTTTTCATGTTTTGTTTTCTTAGGGCAACTCAACAGTTAACGGGGCCCAAAATACTGTCTCCCGGCTAGCACTTAGAGAATTCCAGACTAGTGCTATCAGCAGGGACATTGACACTGCTGCCAAATTTATTGGTGCTGGTGCAGCCACAGTAGGTGTGGCTGGTTCTGGTGCTGGTATTGGAACAGTCTTCGGTAGTCTAATCATTGGTTATGCCAGGTAATCAATCTCTCTCTTTAAAATCTCTTGAATTGTATGCAGATGTTTCTTGAGACAGCTGAGCTGTAGAAAGGATGATGGCACTGTAATAAATCCTGTTAATGATTACTGTTACTGATAAACATGGCTGAAGAGAATCATATGAAACTGTACCATATTCATCAGGATGGCTCTGTTGTTAAATTCAGAACTTTGTACACTCTTCCTGGAGGAGAGCCATGAAAAAAATTGCATCATTAGACTTGGTTGGTCTTTTGGTCACTGAAGTCCAGTGTTTGAGCATTTGGTTCCAGAAATAAACTAAAAATCCAGCCTGGATCTTTTCCCATGTAAGGGGAAAAGTCCTAAAGAAAAACAGTGTGAGAACTGGTAGTAAGGAATGAGAGTCTGTATGCTTTAGTCTTCATAGTCAGAATCATTGTTAAGAAATGGATGCCTGATTTGCTTTTCTAACACTTCAGCTTTGCATCTCAGAATATGCAGTTACTTCAGCAAGTGAGTTATCATTCCTTCTAGAAATCTTAAGGGGGCAAGGGTGAGGATTTTGTAGTAGGGATGAACTTTCAGATAATTTTACAACGTTCCAGTAATAGAAATAGTTCACATGGCATCATGGAAGAGCAGAACTGATACAGGCATAGAAAAGGTTTCAGGTTCTTCACTACTTTTCCTACCAGTTTTATCTTACGTCTTAATAAGCATTTTTAAGCCCTTTTGAAGACAAGGAAGTTCACTTTCCACTTGAAGAAACAAGTGCTTTCACTACAAATTTCATACATTGAGTTTTGAATTTGGCATGAACATGTCAATAAGAGGTGCTAGAACATTGCTTCATAGTTTTATGTTGGCTATTTTCTCCACTCACTTCTTAAAGGTATATTCATTAAATTTTTGCAACAAACTGCTGCATATTTTTTTTCCTGTTTTTTTTTTTTGTTCAACTCTTAGGTGGTTTCAGTTCCTATTTTTGTCTTGTGAGCTGCTTAAGACACTACACACATAGAATTCCTTGGAGTATAGTTGTCATGTCACAGATGTGAAATAAAATTCTAAAGCATAGTGCTGATGGTTTCTGCATGGGAGGATGTAGAGAAGTAAAATTCAAAAGTTACATGAGTGTAGTCACAAAAACTGTGCTCATTTGGAAAACCCTTACACCATCTGCATAATCTGAATCTAGTCTTAATTGCCAACTAGTTTGTCTTGAGTGAAGTCCTTGCAAAAAAATTGCGTGGATTTATTGGATTTTCTGTTACAGAATCTGTGGCAAGGAAGTGTGAGGTTAAACTGTATGAAAAACATCTTAATTGTAAGGATAAAAAGGTCTTACACCTTCTCTTTCTTTTAGAAATCCTTCTCTGAAGCAGCAGCTGTTCTCATATGCTATCCTGGGATTTGCCCTGTCTGAAGCTATGGGTCTCTTCTGTCTGATGGTTGCTTTCTTGATCCTATTTGCCATGTGAATGGAGATCTGCCTGTAATATTGGCATTGGAATGTAACTGCATTTTATGGGACTCCCAAAATGTTGGTGTCATGGAAATTGATGCTATTTCCAAAGTCATTTCATTAAAGATAACAACTTTAACTGTCAACTTGTTGCCTGCATTTATTGTCTTTCTCACTGGGATATCTGGAAGGTGGCATTTTGTAATTCAGTCTCCGTGGATTACTCCTGATAATGACATATTGCAGAGAACCCTTCCAGTCAAACATCTTATTTGTTAAAATTATTGTGGCATATACTTGAAAGATCAAAGGATGCAGAGATTAGGCGTGAAAGGCTGTACTGCTGGCCTTGTTCCTTCACTTGAGTTTTAAATTTCCAGAGCTGTTTTTCTACACAATTTGTTTTTTCCCAAGCTAGCTGACACACACTTTCTGGTGCCTCTTGATAGAAGGCGCTAAACACAAATCCATGGAAGTGATAGGAAACTTCTCTTCCTATCAGTTTTCAAGTACACTAGCTATTTTGATTACAGTGATATGCTTTCCACTTGGATCTGGCCAGTGACCCCATTGAGCTAAATAAACAACTGCTTTAGTATGGTCTAAGGCATTTAGCTGTGATACATTGACATTATATTTTAAATAGTTACTGCATTTTTGGCATCACCTAATTAAAAGAGAGAGCTTCCAGCTTTCCAATTTTTTAGTCAGCCTTGCAGTATCATGTACGTTCTTTTAAGAGCATTAGGATTAAAGCATTTTGGTTAAATAAAAACCCTGCAATATCTACCTTTGCTCCTCGCAGTATCTATCTTTTGGCAAGCTAAATGCATTTATGGTGTCCTCTATACTTGGAGCAAAACACTGTGTGCTACTATACTAACCTGGTGAAGGGGGTTGATAGCATCTCAGACTTCATTCAGAATATTAAATAATCTGATCAAATCACAAATACAAGCTGAACTTTGTAAGAATGTAAACCAAGCTTGTTAAATGTTTTGTCATCTTGTTGTTAAGTACTTACTGAATTAAATACAGGAAACTTTAATGGAGGAAGTGGAGAAATGATTAGTGACTCAGATAAGTGCAAGGTGTGGGTAAGATTTTGCTTTAATCTGAATTGAAAAGTACCAAGTGGGTATTCATAGATAATAAGTTTAGTGGACTTTAGTCCACTTTAGTTTATGGTGGACTTTGCAGTGTTAACAGTTGGAGTTAATGATCTCAAAGCTCTTAAAGACTTTTCCTTAAAGGTGTTTCCCAACCTAAATGATTCCAGAATTTGTGTAATGTAGCATGAGAAATAACTTCCCCCACATGTTCTTAGTAGAATAATCTCTAATATAGAGAATGTTCTTCTATATATGTGAACTTTAGGAGTGTAGAATATGTAGCATCTTAAATTAGTAGCTTTAGAACAGTATTAGTAGTGTCTTACATGACTAGATCAGGAAGTGGGGGTTTTGAGGAGTGAGAGGGGGTAGGAGGTGAAGCATTTCACAGGGTATCTTCCATGTGGCCTATGCTCATGCAGTGGTGATTTTAGGGACTTGCTATTGCCTGTTCTCGGAAGCTGTTGATTTGCAAAGCTGACAGTGCATTTGTCCTGGCTGAAAGGTATCCTAGACTCAAAAGCTCATCTGTGGACTGCTGTCCTGGTAGGTGGTGAACTTCTTTCAGTACAGCAGAGATCTCTACAGGCATCTGAGGTGGTAATTATATTTCCTAAAATCATGGACAGTGTGGTGGACTAGCGTAATAATTCAAACTTCAGATTTCCGTATCGCTGGGATTTGGCCAAACAGGCATCTTCACACTTGTCTTGGTCAACTCAAGCTCCAACTCTGTTAATTCTACTTAGGAATTTGTTTGCATATAAAATGTTTCTGCTAAGTTGTAATTGTGTTTGGTGTAGATAGAAGACCCAGCTGAGCTATTGCTCTGTAACTGCAGTAAGAAAGCCACCTGAGGCACTGTGAGTTACTTGAATCACGTTTGAGTAACAATTTGTGGATTTGCATCCCATCTTTTACCACATGCACCACCCTGTAAACATGAACCTTTTTTCTTGTGATCAGCCTTGCCTGAAAGGCAGTGGACATCTTGGGTGCTCCTATATGTGGATGTGAGGGTTGGTTTAGTAGTAGCATCTCCCCAAGCCTATTTCCTTTAAATTCATTCTTAGACTGGTGAGCATAGGCCAGGCTCAGGCAAAGTGGCTGTTTAGTTACACTAGTCATGAAAGAATCAGATCTGGGTTCTACAGATAAAGATTAATCAAGGACTTTCAAAACACGGCAACAAACCTTCACAGAGAGGATTATCCTCTTTATAGACAATAAGGAGTTAATCTTAGTTAAGCTTAGAGTTAATGAGTGATGGGCAGATATTGACAGGTGAACTATTACAGGGCACATGGAATCCCTTTCCAACAGAGCTTAGTTGGTCAATTTGAGTGGTCTGACAGTACACTCAGTTTTCCTAGAATGCTCACAAAAGTAACAATTATAAATGCATAAAAGATTAATTTTTTTTCTTACAAAAAAAGCCTCAACCCAGTCTCTCTGCATTAATAGGGCAGCAACAGACCAAGGTCTCTTGATCTTGTCTGTAAGAGTTTACATCAAGAAATCTTCCTGTAGGTCAGAGAAACCAAACTTAAGTTTTATGAGGTGTTAGTGTAGGCTTCACTTCCCTGAAACCACCTTCAGTTTCTTCTGACATGGACCATGCTGAACTTAGAGATTGTCAGCTCATGAAAATTCATCTTGCAGGTTCTCTAGATTGAAAGACCATTCATGTTCTGTTGTTGAAGCCAGCTAAAGCAGACATCTTCATTGTCTCTGAGTAACTGTTCTGCCTGCTGTCCCAGGAGATCAGACACCATACCACCTCTGAAGTAGCCATGTTATTTTAATGGAAAATGAAGGAAATGTTAAAGTTACCAGTTACACTCTTAAGTTATTGTTGCAGGTAAAAGTGATTCATCCCTTGCTGCTGCTGGTTTTTGCCCTTTTCCTGCTTTCCCTTTGTTTGATTTCTGCATCAATTTCAGACTGAAGAAAGGCACTTGTAGTTCAGTTTTTTAGTCTAGGCTTAGGAATGCTGCTGCTATGTAATGGTGAAACTAAACCATCAAAAAATACTTGTTTCCAGTACAGCTCTTAGTTCCCTGAAGAAAGAAGTAAGATCACTATTCCTCTCTTCTACCCTTAAAATTGAGTCCTTGCAACATGCTACTTTAAAGACTAATTCCACCTTTAAGTAAACGGTACTTTCATGCAGTGCTTTCTATCCTACCACATCTTGAAGAACTTCGCAAAAGTGCTGTACGGTGCCAACCAAAACAATACACAAGAAATGAAACATACCATACTGTCTTGTGCTAGTTTAGAGAAACTCGGACAAAATGTATTTTACTGAAACTGATACTACTTTTTTAGAAGTATTATTGTTAATGGCCTTATACTCTCAGATCACTCTCAGAACAAGACCAAATGATACCCATGCACAGAATTAAAGCTTAATGTGTGATTCAGAGCACATACTAGCTAAACTGTTGCCATATAGGGTTATGCTACTTTTCTAACAAATCCAAAATTCTTTTAGTTCCTCCTGTGTAAAACACAGGCGCGTTTGCCATTATTCTACAGTGCTACAGCCTTTTTGATAGATTAACTAAGGTGAATGTTTAGCACAACCATGGCTTTAGGCATACACCTTGCTCCTGCCCTGAGTGGGGGTCTCTTTGAGAGATGGGGAATCTCACCAGTACAGGGCTTTGGAGCGCTGATTATTTCAAAAGTTAGATGCGACAAGTGCATGAAGACTTGCCGCTGAGCGAAGCCTTGCAGTGGTTTAGTCTCTACGTGCTGCCTGCTGTCCTCCCCTGGCAGCAGCTGCCGGCCCTCCTGCAGATCCTGCCGCACAGGGTGGGCACCTCATCCTGAGCTCCCCTCCGCCACGGCCGCACAAATCCTGCTCCACCACACGAGTTTTGCCCGAGGTGCCGGGTGCGGCAGAGCCGCTGCCCAGCC
>VZRQ01010298.1:532928-596539 GCA_013397975.1 Machaerirhynchus nigripectus | reverse complement strand
GGCCTGGCGGGCGGCCCGGGACGCGGGGCGGCGAGGCGAGTGGGTGGGTGAAGGGGGCTGCAGCGCATCCGGGAGTGGGGTGCCCCACGGGGGCATCGCCGGGACCTGCCCCGGGCCCGGCCCGCGGCGCGGAGGACGGGAGGAGGGGGCAGCCAGGCCTCGCCTTTCCGCCTCGTCTCTGCTCCAAGGAGGCCTCCGTCTGCATCCATCTTCGTTTCTGGAAGGAGAACTTGGTCCGTGCCGGTGCTGGTGTGGAGGGTGCGGAGAAGGGTGCGGGTGTGGGGGACGCTGGGCGCGGGAGTAAGAACAGCTTTTCTGCACGAGAGGGAGGTGTTGGCCTGCCTGGGGTCTGGCAATGGAGCTGAACCTCCTGGACCCCTTGCCTCATTGACTTTGCCTGTTATAGTGCATAATGCCTCTCGACTTGTCTAATAAAAGGTCTCTGAAGGTTTCACGTGAAAAAACATGTCACAGACCGTCAATTAGTGATAGCTGCACGGTGCGTTAAGCACAAATGTTTTATGCCAAGATGCAACCTCATGTTTGGAGTTAGGGGATATGTGTGCTGCCATGTTGCTTCTGCAGTCTTACTCATTCTACAGCCTTACTCGTTCTACAGCTGTTTTGCATCCCTGTTCTTGGAGGGAGATCCATTCGTGTGTTTTTATTCCCTGTCCATGCACTCTATGTCCCTCTTTTGCTTTTCGTTCTGTTGTTTTCTCCCAGAGGTGTTTACCTTCCAGTAGTGATGCTGTCACCTGTTTCCTTGCACTGAAATGAAAAATTTGAGTAATCTGAATATTCTGAATCATCCCCTGCTTTCCAAATAGTGACCACAAACATGGCTAAAGCGTATTTTGTATACTGTCTTTTAAAACAGTGGGTTTGATTCCTTTTTGACATATTCTATTCACGGCAATGAATGTCACATCCCCACTTCTTGCTGAGCATAAAGCCAGATAAGAGGTAATAAAAACAAATGTTCTGAAGTTTGGGTCATAAGACTGCTAGGTCTGTGTTAGATGCTAAATTCAGCACCAGCCAATAGGATGCAGACCAGTCCTTGTGGTTCTGGTCTTCCACAGGTGTTCTAGGTGGGATTTCTTGAGCCATCTGCTAAAACAGGTTGTTGTCTGTTAATGGACATTCAGTTGCAGACATAATTTCAGAGGGACAAACCGTTGTCCAGTTTGGCATTCGCTTGAATTAACTCTGAAGTGTTTATAATTATGCAATCCAGAATCAAAATTGTCAAGTCGTCGTGTTAAAAAACAAAACAATAATTTTGTCAGGGACTGGTTGTTATATAATGCTTCAAAAGAATTGTCAAATAATAAGAAACCTTAATGTGTATGTAGAGTGAAGCAGCTCTTTTAAAAATCCATTGGGATTTTATGTTTCAATACTGACATTGCTTGCTAATGCTTAATCAAGTAGTTGAGCTTTTGATCTTCACAATGTAGTTGATATTTCTATCCTGACTTGAATTCTAGAAATATGAATATGTTTGGTAGGTCTTTTTCCAGAAACTTCTAGACTATGCAGTATACAATATAAGGTGCTTTCAGATCTTAAATTTAATCATACATACTTTTATTAATAATCTTGTTTTTCATACTGCTTTGCTTTTGTGACCACATTGAACAGCATGAACTATGGTATTATTTTCATTCTTGTTTCATTAACTTTTGAGTGTGCCTAGTGCTAACAATTCCTTTTCTGTCATCAGCTTTTTTCTTCTACTCTTAATTAACTTAAACTTACAAATGTACATTTTTATCTCCCTGAAGTTTTCCTAACCTAAAGTTATTTATAATATCAACATTCTCAGTGATTTCTTAACATGGTCTTGAGTTTCTGCATAAAAATTATGCATTTACGATTTTCAAAGGAGCAAACATGATTCAATACTTTTAACTTTTATTTTAATATTGAATAGATTTCAAGTTACCATTGTTCTGCATAACTGAACTACATTTGTTTTACTTATAATATGCACTCTAAGGAGGCATTGGATATAGTTAGTGACAGAAATATTAGTCAGTATTGAATAATTATGCAATAAATGGTTTTTTTCACATTTATACTGTACTGTTTTCAACTTTGTTGAGTGTCAGCTTCAGTTCAGTCTGGGAACTTTTCCATTAGCTTCCCTTCAGATAAGAGCTTCTCTTTAGCAAGGCATTACAAGCAATATATTATGTTTCCTTTCTAGGTAAATTCAATGGTCATTTATATAAGTGCTTACAGGAAAGAAACAGATCATTCTGTTTTAATGAGCAAGAGGAATCCTGTAGTGGGATATTTGATATATTTAAAGATTTTTAGAATTAAATTCCTAATTAATTAATTCAATTTTAGACTTCAAGGATGCCATCTAAGAAAATGTAAAAAGGAAGTAACTTTTTGTTAAGCTTTTCTTTTTTAAATTTGCTGAAACTAGTGTAGAAAAATGAGGTTGGATTTCTGTTGTTTGTTAGGTTGAAGATGTTCAAATAGATAAATGAACTGGGGCAAGTAAGCCCTAATATCTCTGTAAGCAAATTGTGAAAAGGTGGGAGGAATATTAACCTCTCTGTATTTCTTTTCTGAGTTTCATTGACTTTTTGCTTATCTACAAGAGCTGTATTCACATAGCCTGAATTTTTAGTAAGTTAAAGAATGATCAGATGTGTCTGAAAAATACTTAAGCCAGAGGGTTGAATTAGAAGCCACCATGTTCAGCCATCAGGAAGTGTTAGGCCTAAGGACCTTTCTTTATGCCATTAGTGCTCTGTGTTTACCAGAAATGTATCTTCTTGTGGAAGAAGCCACTCCTGCAGCTGAAGGAATTTAATTGCTTTGTTTCTGCATATGTGACTATCTGTCCAGCTGGCTTTCTTGTTCTTATTGCAACTTGTTAAGGTTGTTATATAAGTCAATCATCCTTACTTGTATCTTTCCTTCTTGTCCAGATGCTCTGCCCTTTATAGAATTTAGACAAATCGTGGAAGGTATGGAATTAACTTTAGACATCAGATACAAGCAGGTAATTAATAATATCAGCAAAAAGTGCCTAACATTTGGCTTTTTAAAAGAAAAAAATTGAGCATTATGCTAGCAGCGTAGTGTAAAGAAGGAGCTCCTGTTTTCCTGTTTGGCAGCTACTGCTATTTACAAACTTTAAATATTCTGGACTATGGCTTATAGTTTTCTTGCAGAATCTATAAGGCTACTTTCTGCCAATCCCACTTCCATATGAGGAGTAATGTTTCCATTTTTCAAATTTTATCTCCTCCATTTCCTTCATTGTTCAGTTTTATTTTTTAGGAATGCTAAATTCGACAGTGTTACGCATATACAGTCACTTCTGAAAGTGTCCTGTAATGGTCACATATTAATTACACCAATTTTGCTTCACCTTTTTTCTTTTGCTTTATAGGAAACAGAAAATAGAGCTGTTCCAGTCCCTCCAGGTAAGCAGAGCAATGGGGTTTTCTTCCTTTTAAAATACAAAATTTTTTTTTCAGATTTATGTCACTTCTTATTTAGTGGTGTATTCTACCTACTAACTTCTGATTTTTACTGAAATCACAACTTGCAAGTCTACCTGTATAGAAAATTGTAGAAGTAAAGGTAGACTCAAATGTGGGAAGTGATTAAAATTTATCATGTGAATGCTGTATGCAAGTGTTGAAAGTATAAGGGCTCCGTGGTCATTTTTATTTTTGTTGATATTTGTTTGATTGCATGAGAAAGCCATCTCTTAATTGTGAGGTGTTTAAATTCAGAAAACAAAAATAGCTACTTCCCCCCCATCTAAAGAAGTCTTGGAAGGAGCTAAGCAAAACACTAAATTCTGCTCTTCAGGTAACCATTAAGAGACTGTTATTCTTTACTGTGGCAAATATGTTCAGTTCACTTTACTTTGAATAAATATGTACTCTAAGTAGAACTCGAAAAGTTGATAAAACTTAAAAGTTTTGACTTGGTTCTTTTATGCTTCAGTTTCCTATTACAAAATGAAGCTTTAAAATAAAGTCTTACATTGCCTGAAATAGTTATACACTATGATGAGATCAACAGAAAAGGTTAGTAAGAGTTAATAATTCTCTGTACAATAAGGCTTTGTATGTTGCAGTAAAAAGGGGCACAATCCCAGATCCAGTGTAATGAGTAAAAGGAAATGTTGACTAGACATGATCAGTCTTGAGGAAATGGAAACATCCGTAGGAAAATACATCACTGGTACTGCAACCTAAGCACTTGGTAATGTTTGGACTCAGAGATCAAATGCTGATGGACTATTATAATTCTGACTTGTCTCAGTGGCCTGATAAAGTTTTTGTCCAACTTTCATCTTTTTCAAACCAGAATGTACAGATATTCCTTGGGTTGGAGCCACACGCAAGTGGTCAGTGTAGCTGCAAGGCTTGGGTGTGCTTCTCATGTAAGCAGTAGGAGATAAATCAGCTGCTACTGTAGCTGCAGACTGATGGATTGTCCTCTGTGGACTGTCAGTTGAGGAGGGTGGCACACTTGTAAGAATATGTATCTCTTGCACGTTGGCCAAAAGAAGACTGCTGTCATCAAAAGTTTTAAGGTTTTTGTTTGTTTGTGGGGTTATGTGTGTTCATAGTTGTCCTTTCTGTGTTCAGTTCTGGCAGTTTTCTTCCATGCTGTTTGTGTCAGCCCTGATGTTACAGGAGGGCAGTCTCTGTATTGCTAAAGTGCTTAAAATAAGTAATCACAGGGTTAAGACTGCACAGACAGTGAGCAGCTCTGTGCATGGATGTCTTTTCGCACACATCTTGCTTCTTACAGGTAAAGTAGAGGCTTTAGCTGCAAGTTGAGCAAGTCTTTACTAGGTATGTGTGAAGAATTACTTTTCTCAGCAAACTTGAAGAAGTTTTTGCAAGGACTATCGATATGTATGCATTTTAAACAACTGTTTAAATGTTCAGTAGAAAAATTTTGAAACAAGGTGTCAGTTGTGTTTTCCATGCTCCTGTATGTAGGCAATTAAGAAAAAACAGAAGAATCTGTACTAGTTAAATAAGCCAACAAGGCATGGCTTAAGTCAGTGTATGATTCCATTCTTTGTAAAATTGTCTGCAGAAAGGTATTTTGGAAGCAAGCCTCAGACTATGTAGTAATAGTTTCCACAAAGTGTACCCAAGGTGTTTAATTAAAATCTTATGGAAATACGCAGATAATTGCTGAAGCTATTTTTGTAGCACATTTAGATAAACATTAATGTGACATTTTATAGAGACATCTTTATTTTTTAAATAAGCACACTGCCCTAAATATTAGTGAATTACTTGCAAACTCATTTTTATTTCTCCATATTATATATATATATATTTTAAAGATGGGTATATACTTATTTATATATTTACTGTACCATTTACATTCCAAACAGGATAAAAGAGGCTTGCTACATTTTAAATAGGCTTGATGTGAATGTATTTCACTTTTGTAATGAAAGTATGGAGCAAACATGAAAAAACTCAGATTATTTTCTGATTTTAGTACTGAAGTTGATTATACTGCCAAGATTATTTCAAGTTTTTCCTGTGTTCAGTTCTGATTCTGTTACTGTGTGACTGGAATTCTACATATGGATTTCTTTATGCTACTGAAAGGAATTGTTTGAAGCTTACAGGAGAAAGTTGTGGTTCAGTGAACTGTAGTAAGAATCATTTCACTGAATGTTCATTTTATCTGAAGAGATGAGTTAAGGCTGGAGTTTCACATTTGTATTGGATTCCTTCAGGAACTGTCTTTTTTTCTATGGGACAAGGTGTTAGCTGTTGCCCAGGTAACAGTCCAGGGTGTCTATAATTCCCCTCTAGTGGCAGGGTTATCACTTCATGTATTACATTTCTCATTTGGCTTTGTGAGTCACATTTTTGTCAAGATGGCATCTAAGTTGCTATTTTGGTTTTCAGGGTAAAGGTATTTTCTAAATTGTTCTTTCTTACTGTGATATTCTCGCTTTGAGCAATCAGTCTACAACAGGGAGAGACTCTTCCGAAATTAGAGTGGCAATTACAAATATTTTTTTCTGAAAATTTGCCTTCTCTGTGTTAGTTTTGTTATGCCTGTCAGGCAACGTCCAGAAGGAAAAGAGGAGGGAAAGGATGGGGTTTGTGTGTATTTTGTAGCAGCAACAGGTTTTTGACCATGCTGAGTCTTCTAAAGGTGTCAGAACAGTACCCGACTTTGGATTGTCTATTGCATTTGTTCACCTCTGTTCCTCGCTATGATATCTTTATGGTATGCTTTAGATTTCAGAGTTATCTTGGATTGCTCAGATTTTCATCCAGTCAAATTTTGAATTTCTGCAAGGGTGGAGATTCCACAGCCCCAATTGACAACCTGTTCCAATGTTCAGCAGCCCTCACTGTGGGATTTTTTTTTTTAATACTGTGTTTTCCACTTCCTCTACACTTGCTCTTTTCACCCTTAACTTGGTGTGTCTTGTGAATGTTACATCTTATCCTTTTATTATACTCTACCTAAAGTCTGGATCTGACTTCTCTATATCAATACTTTAGCTAGTTTAAGGCAGCAAGCAGATCCTTCCTTAGCACTCCTTCTCCTTTCTGAATTTGCTTCCTATGTTACTCTTGTTATGTAATAGTCCAGCCTCCTAACTGTTTTGATGGGGCCCCCAGGTGTTTGCTCTCCAGTTCATCAGCTGTCTTGAGCAGCTCAACACTGGATATGGCACTTGAGCTATAGTCTTATAGTGCCAGATAAAGGAGAGTAATCACTTCTCTTCATCTCATTGCTGTGCCTTTGCTAATTCATCCCAGTAGCCTCTTGTCTTTCAGTACTACAAGTGACATGATGCTGAATGACATTGGGTTTGTTGTCCACCAGGAGTTACAGGTTGTGCCCCAAAGCTGCTTGACAGCCAGTTGCCCCTCAGCCTCCACTGTTGCATGGAGTTGTTTTGTTCTAGGTGCAGGTCTTGCATTTGTCTTTGTAATAGGTAAATACAATTCTTACCAGTTTGGCTGCACTAACGAATGTGAGCCCTTCGTTTTCCCATCCTATCAGATCCAATTTTAGATTTAAGATGTCCAAATCTTGCTTGGAATGTGAGTGAACTTCTGTCTTTTAGATGCAAAAATTTCAGTGCTTCAACATAATATTTTTTCCTCAGATGTTATCCGGAATCTCTTTACAAGGGATTACCTCACAAAATTCCATGTAGCCTGCAGTCAAATAATGTTACAAAGATGAGGAAATGAATTTATCTCCAAATTTTTTCCAGTAAGTTTGCCAGAAGGACAGCACTGCTTTTCTTTTTCGCAAGGATCGATTTTTTTTAACTTGTACGTCAGGCATTCAAAATTCAAAGGCTTTACAAACCAAAACATGGAACCAGATGACAACTTCGCATGCAAATATGAGCTCTGGTACTCCTTTAAAAGAGAAAATAAGCAGACTTAAAAAATTGATCTTTACATCTTCTCACGTAAGAAAAATATTAACAGCATGGAAGGAGTAGGTTTTATGGCTGAAACTGCATCTCTCAGAGACTGGCAACAAGCTACAGTAACAGAGTGGAAAAAACATCGTACGTGCACTTTGGTTAACCAAATTCTTCATCCTTTGGATAAAAAAAAACAAATCAGAATTGTTTCTTACACCATCAGACATTTCTGATATGGATATTACTTGCCTGCTCATAATACGTACCCATATGTGCATATTGGCATATGGTGGCATATGTAGCCATTATGTAAGTATATGGTGCCCTATGATCACAGGTTTAAAAAAACTAATTCCGCCTTAGATCTCAATGAGACTAACTCTGTTAGTTTGAGCCTGCATTTAAAGAAGTAAGATTGTTGCATAGCTGAAGAAGAAGAATAAGCTTGTGGAATAGCTGTTAAGTCTGTTGAAGTCCCACATATTGCAAGGATATACTCCTAAAGTGTCATGGATAAGGACCTTATTTCTTACCCTGAAGCCGTAGTCATGAATATTCAGACTTGCCCATAACCTCGTTAATATTCCTTATTAGTGAAAGTACCAAGTTCACAGTTTGAACAGTTGAAAAATACTTCATTTTTTCAGAAACTTGAGACAGGTTATGAACTCTTTGCAAAGAACAGCGGAACAGTCTTCATCCCTGATTTGCTTTGGCATCCTTCCTTTGGGATGTAAATGTTTCCCTGAGCTGTCAGAGCCAAAGACTCTTAGGTTTCTGGCAGCCATTCATCTCTTCTTGACTTCTGATCTCAGCTCAGTATCCTCATTCCTTTAAAGATATATATTTAGAAGTGACAGTTTAAAATCTCCTCCATGCCGTGTTTTTCTTTCTTTGCTGTTGGGTGTACATTACCAAGGACACTGGGATCTCCTCCTTGAAGGAATATCCAAAAAGTCTGTACACAGTAGGTTTTTTACTGTACAGGTACATCCAGAAGGATCAGGTACTGTGTTCCCTACAGATCTCTGAGGTAATAAGTCTGAATTGATTTGCTTATGCTTACTTGCATGTCTTGTGTCTGGTGCCCAGGTGTGTACCAGAAGTGTACATCTTAGGATGGTTAGACAATTTGAGAATCCTTGCAACTCTACATGACCAGCATTCTGGGGGAGAGATGGATTTATTCTGCCTATGATCTTTAATCATAAAAACATCTTTATTCATCTTTATTTGCTTCATCAATCTAAGTGGTGTTCAGAACTAATACTGTTAGTTCTCCATACAAATACTCATTTTAAGATGAATGTATTTCCTCGAGGGTAAAGCCACAGATGCCACAACTAATTAGAGGATGTATGGAAGTAAACCATTTCTTTGAAAAACTATTGTGTTTCATGGGTGAATAGTGGACATTTTATCATTTATCTTTACAAAATCATGCAGCATTATGTTTTTAGCATGCATAGTAATTAATATCTTCTTTTAGTTACAGTTTATTGCCATGAAAAGGAGGATATGATTGTTTGCCCTATGAAACAGGTTTATATGTGAAATCTGGCAGGTATGTGTATTAGTATGTGGGGTGAGTATGCAAAACAGCACCAAATATAATTAATATCTTTCTTAAGTATTTTTAGCCTGTTAATAGTTTAGTAGCTGAAACATTACTAAAGTACATGTTTTTGTAATTAAATTTCTAACACTTTACACAAAGGGCTATGTGCCAACTGATCTCTAATGATGAGCTTTAAATAAAGAATGTGAAAAGGCTAAGGAATCAACACTTCATCCTCATCTGTTGGCACCATAACTTTGACTGTGTGGTATTGTCTGCTGTTTTGGTCTCTTTGTAACTGTGATAATTGGATCATTATTATAATGATACAGTTGATACAATTGATTTCAGTGGCAAGTTGTTCTTACTGTGTTTTCAGATACTTTTTGCAATTAGTCATGTTACATATGAACATGTGGATTTCTGATTGAGGTGTACGTTTAGCAACTGCTGTAGTGGATTTTGTGTACCTTCCTGACACAGCTTGGAAGTCCATACTCTGTTTGAATCATTGGTATTTAGACTATTAGTGTAGTCAGAAGGCAGAAATTCTTGCCCATAGAATATTAAAATAGCCTGTGGATGTTGATGTATTGATAATTTGTTGCAATATTTGTAAAATTTGTTCCATTCTAATTTTAATACAGGTAGCACAACGACCTGTGGAATATGAGTGATGACAAACCCTTTTTATGTACTGCCCCTGGATGTGGCCAGGTAATGGTCTGAACTGAAGTTATTAGCATTGATCAAATAAAAGTAAAACAGTGAAGTATATTTTTAGGGATTGAAGAAAAGGGGCTTATGATAATTGCTAGTAAGTATTTTTGTTTTGCTGAAAGGCAAGAATTTGTAGCATGTTATGTGTTTATCCAAAATGCTATCCACAGAAGAAAAAACTAATTAAATTGTCCTTTCTGAGTTTAAAAAAAATCATTTGTTAGTCTTGCTTTACTTGCTTTCATTAGAAAAATAATCAAGAAGCAACCTAACTTGTATCAGGTAACCTGCATTTTCTAGAATATTTCAGTGTTGATGGGGAGCTCAATGTGAAGGTTCCTTGTCACTAATCTTCATAGCTGTGGTGACTGCAGATACTTAATGGCATAAGTTTGTTTTATGTATGTTTTTGTGTATAGGAAGATTATAACAATATGCATGCCACAAAATATATTTCAATTCCTATTGTAGTTTTAATATATTCTAGTAAATAACATTAGTGTGTACGTATATATTAGTGTGTATATATGTAAATGTATATATATATTAGTGTGTATGTATGTATATATAGGTGAATGTGAACAGAAAAGTAAAAATATTATGGAGTATTTCAGCAGATGGTTGCTTAAAAGGAAGCTGTCTTAACACTTTTATTTAGTAACCTAAAAATAAGTGCATTTGCATTATCTGCTGCATGAGATGGACATCCTTGCATCCTTTGTATAAAATTATTTTAACAAGCTGGTTTTTTTTATAATATAATGGCTGCTGCCTTTATATAGAATTGACTTCTTAAACAAGATGTTTTTCGTTATATTTTTGCACTTCAATTTATTTGGATTTTGAATTCAAAATAATCTCATTTTTTTTCTGAAAACTTAGCTTTTATGATGAATGACAGTATTAATGTTATATTAATGTAGTCTTCTGTATTTAAAGTAGGAGAGGACTAAGATTTCTTGTTATGTCTAATGTGCTCAAAGGCATCAAAAGTAACAGAAGAGGACTGCTTTCTCCTAAGCAACATATTTGTGCCCATCTGATTTGAATCTCACCGCAGTGTCAGACTGTCAGAAGTTTTGGTAACTAAACCTCACAGAAGGCCTACAGCAGTCCATGATTCCAGGGAAGGTGAAGAGAGAAGTTCGTGTCCCAGAAAATGGGCAAGGCTTCTCCAGATGCCAGCTTCATACTGTAGTAGAACAGAGAGAGGGAGTCAGGATCTGGACATCCTCTTCCCTCTGGAAGAGCTGCTCCACCACTTAGTGAGGACAGAAAGATACACTGAAGTCTTTTAGCCTGATAGAACGCAGAAATTTCTGACTTACACTCTCTGCAGAGGTAGGGCACAGGAGTTACCAAGAGCTGAGTAATTGGAACCCTGGGCAATAGAGCTGTAAGGGAAAAAAAGTCCCTTGCCTGTTTCACCCTGTCTTACAGTCATCCCTCATTTTTAATTCCCCTCACAGTTCCACATGTACATGTCCTTTCTCGTGGAAACAGTCTGAATTACTGTACTCGGAGGTCTATTCAGCTTATGTATTAGTTCCTGAGAGGTGATTCTTGGTGTATGTCTGTTATAAGATACATGTGGAGTAACTTAAATTAGTGAGGCATAACAGAAACATAATTTGGGGCTTAAATGTTCACAAAGAAAATTAAGAATTTCAATGTTTTGTGTAAAATGTGTTCTTTCTAGGAAAGCGGCATCTTGGGAAACATTTTCTTAGATTATGTCAATTGAAACACTAACTTCACTCACAATTACAGATGCATAACAAATTAGTGAAAATAAACAAATAGTGAAAGTAAGAAGATCTCTTTTACAGCACTTAGTTTGTCTGCTTACTACTTTTTTATAGCATATACCCTAAATTTTGGGGAAAGTATGCATGAAACGAGCAAACCTGCAAGCTGGTTAAAGTGCTGGTAGGTTTAGTTCATTCACAGCATTACAGTCATCTATTATTATTCTAGTGTTTCCCATTCTACCTGCCCCTTGTTTTATGTAGTAAGTGGTCAGGGGCAGGAGCTATAGTATATTTTATCTTTATGCTGTTAAATGCAGTGAAGTTTGTGATTACAGATCAATTCTCATTATTGTGATAATACACACAATGCAGTAATCAAGTAGTGGTAATCAATTACTAGACATTGTCAAGAACCATTAATCAGCAAATGGTTGTTTGCTGATGGTTGATGGAGGCTGCAGCACTCAAAACTGTTACCTTGGACTTTTGATGAATGTAGGTACTTAGACTACAATTTCTCTGGTACCATATTTAGTTACTATGAGCATCATTTGAGTTTTATAATATTTCTGCTTGATACTGTTGAGCAAGGAACAAGATGTATCTGCTTTAGAGGGTTGTCTTTTAACGTAGTAATGAGAGTTCTACATGTTGTAAAAACTGCTTTCTGTGGAATGGCATTTGCTGTGTTCACACTCCCAATTACAAGTGTTGGTTGAAACTTTCTGCTGCAGCGTTTTACCAATGAGGATCATTTGGCTGTCCATAAACATAAACATGAGATGACACTGAAATTTGGTCCGGCTCGTAATGATAGCGTCATTGTGGCTGGTAAGTATATGCTTCTCTTAAGTTTGCTACTTTTCTGCTGGAATGGGCATCTGTTTTATGCATTTTCTGTACATAATGCATAGATTAAGAGAATGTGATACATTTTCTTCACTATACTTTTCTGCAGTGTGTGCTTAGGCAGTGTTTTCTTACGTAATTCATGTCAGAATTTGAAGCCAGTATTATTCTCTGTAAGTTATTTTTATTCGGATCTGGTATATAGTCCGAATGTTTTTAAATTGTCAATACTTAAATAATTGATTAAATTATGTAAGCATTCAGTAAGAACGTGCTAATAAAGACTACGCCTAAGAGGATCTGGAACTAAATTAAACTGTATTTCAGTTTTAATTATTCATTGATACTACTTGTCTCTTAAATTTAAAATATGTAGCATCTTTTACATATCATGGTGATATTAGAAGAATGAATCAGTGATTATTCTTCCAATGGGATAGTAGAAGAAAGATCAAATCTTTTGTTTTCATTTTGTCTTAAATTCAAAATACTTTATTTCCACCTCTTAATTCATGTTATACCCTTAGTAATTATAACTTTTGTCCAGGATCAGAAGTAATCACCAATGGATGATTGATTGCATTATAAATTTGAGAGTTTTTAATGAAGAAAGCATGTACTAAGTGTGCTGAAGTTACAGTCAGTCTGGGTTTTTTTCAGTGGTGGAGCAGCCTAAATGAACTTCACAAAGACTTCCAGACATTTTCTGATTTTTTTTTTCCTTGTAAGTGGCTAATTTGCTATGATGAGCAGATAAAAAAAAATGTTGCTCTTAAGCTAGCAGTTACAAATTTTAAAATTCTAAATGTGCTCCTTGTCAATTACAGCATAAGAAAAGGGACCTTTCAAATATGTGCTGTCTCTGTGCAGCCACATTCCAGTGTAGGAACTGTTGTAAACACCAGGCTATGTTAATAAGTCCACACAATCATACCACTTTACAATATTTTAAATGCAAGTAACTTTGTGGCAAGTGTGGTTAATTTTGACCTGATAGTAGCAGTGAGTTAAGGCAAATTTTTATACTAACAGAAATTTTATATGAAGACGTTTTTGAAGCTACTTCATGGAGTAGTCACCCAGATGCCAGAAGTCTTATGATTCCAGCTTGATATAGAGGCATCAGAGAAGCCAAGGTGATCTTGTGTACAGAGTCACCTTCCCTTTAGAAGTTCCATGCCCTTGGAAGTAATCACTCCTGTTGACAAATTATGGAAAGACAGAAGCAAACTGGCTTTGAGCTGTGCGCTTTTCTCTTTCTTTTTTTTTTTTTTTTTTTTTTTTTACTAAAAGCCTTCATTTAGTCCTTATCTTTATTTGAAAATAGAGTCTCCTTGCTCATTGAAGTGTTCTGCTGTGCAGTTGAGAATAGCTCCCCGTGGTTCGTGGACACGGAAGAAATGCTGTGATTTCCTGCCAGACTTGTCAGGGGCTTGGTGGTTTGCGGGCTCCGGGTGCTTGTCTCCAGCAGGTGGAGTTTGGCTGCCGGCTGCCTCCCTGCAGGGCAGAATGGAGCCCGAGGGTTCCCCTCCGCCTCGTCTCTTTCTCTTTGTTTGTATTCTGAAAAATATTTACAACGAGTAGGTTCATAAATGGTATTGTAAAAATAAAATTGTGGGGGTTTTATACACTTCA
This sequence comes from Machaerirhynchus nigripectus, assembly GCA_013397975.1. NCBI lineage: Eukaryota > Metazoa > Chordata > Aves > Passeriformes > Dicruridae > Machaerirhynchus > Machaerirhynchus nigripectus. The sequence continues at coordinate 582,597 of VZRQ01010298.1, read as the reverse complement.
TTTCAGATCAGACACCAACACCAACTCGATTCTTGAAGAACTGTGAAGAAGTGGGCTTATTCAATGAATTAGCAAGTCCTTTTGAAAATGAGTTTAAAAAGGCTTCTGAAGATGACATTAAGAAAGTATGTTCAAGACTTTTTTTTCCTCAGAGATTCTACCTTTTAAAATCTGAAATTCCATTAAAAAAGCAAACTTTGGATTTATATATTGCCTTCTAAACTAAAGCAATAATCATATTAACTGCTTATGTGTGTTGCATGTAGACAATAGAAATCTATGATGACTTTTCTGAAGGTTAGTTTACCTGATTGATTTTGCATAGTTAGCACTGACAATGAGACGCATTGTCCTAATCATGTAAGTATCTAGTCTGTATCTGCTGAAGTTAACCACTAGTTTTGATTGAAATTTCATTAGGCCCTGGATAAGCAAAAAAGAAGTCTGAAAAGTAAACAGTTTTTAGCAGAAAGAAAAACCCATGTGAGAACAATAGTATGTGAATACTGATCATTTTGGTTAGTTTTAAAATACTGATGTTCCTCTAAGAATCAGTCATCATGATAATGAGAAATAAGTACTGACTAAATTTAAAGAAGTGTCAGTTATTTGGTTATGATTATATTCGCTGTGTTGAAATCACTTTTGCCTAGAAATTATGGATTGCAACATAAAGATCTAATTATTTTTTAACGTACAGATTGAAATATAAGAAGAACTATATCTGTTTAGCAACTTCATGTCAGGAACTTGCCATACATTTAAGTGTTATTCTTGTTATTTATTTCAGTGCTTCCCAGTCATGACTGGTTAGGAACCTAAACTTTAAATACTTCTGCAAATAAAAAATTTTGTTCAATGTCCCCTTTGAATAATTTTGTCTTTAGTTGATTATCTGGTTGAATTCTATAGGTAGTGATTAAAAATACGGTTTTATACTCATTTATATAGGTTTTTCAGGATCAGTAGCTTCATTTTCTTTGTTTCAGTAAGGATTTTGAGAGGTACTTGTGATTAGGATGGATTATTATCCATTTCTGACCAAGCCTCACCCTTGCTTTGTAACAACTGTATCAAATAATGGATTTATAAGTTTCCTTTTTTTAGTTGCTGTATGCTGACTATTTTTATAACATGACATACGGTAAAACCAATTTTTCATTTACCAAGACTGTAATTTCTGTATAGTTCACCACTATCTTGGAGAAGGTTCTATGTATTGCAAAGTATTTTAAACATTTTGTCTATGTCTTTAATTGATACCAATTTTCCAAGCTGCCCTCTGTGTTACAAGATAAAACACAGTCCTGCCGTATCTCTGGATGATTTATATACATAAACAATCATGGCAAAGTGTGGAAAAATATACCATAGTAGCACACTGTCTAGGGGATTGTAGTTGAGTTTTTCTGTAATATTTCATAGTCACTCGTGGTATGAGAAGAGATTCCACTTCTTACAGGCTTCCCTGTCTATTAGTAATATATTGCACAGGAAAACTAGGAATTTAATTAAAAAGAAAGCATTTGGAAAAACTTCTTTGGGGGAAATTTCTTCCAAAAGTGTTTGGATAGCAGACTGGACAGGAATATAGGCTTTTAAATCTGTAGTATTGTTTTAAGTACTTTTGTAGTTCAAGTTCTTTGGGGCATTTCAGATGTCCTGGTGAATTTTGCCTGTGTTGTAGTATAAAATTTGCTTTTTCAATAATTATTGGCTGCAATAAGCTTGAAATTATTTGTCTATACTAATTTTCTCAGTTTGAAAATGTAGTTAGGATTTTGTGCTTTATGGCATGAGATACAATAATATACAGAAGGACAATACTTTATTTTAGGTGTAATTTTTTAACTGACACAGTCCTTCTACAGCTATAATTTTCTTGTGACTCTTGGAAAAGTTTAGGAATGTTTTTAACTCTCAAGAAGAAAATACGTAGTCCGACATTGGTGTTGAAAGATATTGGTAGTACTGAAGATTGGTGTTTGTGTAGGTGCTGGTAAAATATTCTTGACTGGTAATGCATCTGCATCAAGGTCTTTCAAACATCAGCACCTCTGTGTTGTAATGGGCTGGTATTTCTCTTCAGTTATTTACATTTTCTTGCTCAATTTAATTTTTTAAATATTGACTAAGTGTGTTTTACATTGTTGCTCATAGATGCCTCTAGATCTGTCTCCTCTTGCAACACCAATTATAAGAAATAAAATTGAAGAACCCTCAGTTGTAGAGACAACTCATCAAGATAGTCCTTTACCTCATCCAGAGTCTACTACCAATGATGAAAAGGTCAGAACCTTTATTTTTCGACTTTTCTGATGATCTGTAAATTTTTTGTATATGGTGATAACCACAGTACTTAGGCGGTTGAAAGGAAAAGAGTTTTCATGTGCCACATTTCGGTGGATATACAGGTTACTTGTTCAGTTCTTCAGTTAGCTTTATTCACTAGAATTATTTCTTTGCTTCCAGTAAAGGTGGCCATCCAGTAAAGCCAGAAAGGAAATAAAATTTAAGATATATGGTATCTTAGAAAAGACTAAAAGGGCTCTTCATTCTTGTTTATGCATCATCATTAGTAATGATCACTTCAATGTGTGACTTGCAGTGTTTTCATCTTGTGGAGTTCTCTTAAAGTACAGAAAATGAAGCAAAATTAGTTAATTAATTATTTATAGTCTTCAATAAATAAAAACATTAGGAGCAGACCATAATAAATCATTGAGATTGCTCTAGTCAGTCTTTATGTGCGTCTTCAGTGGGCAGTCTGTGGGGGGGGCTTAGCTGCCTTACTCCGAGAGATCAGCAGGACTTTTTAGGGTCGCAGGTAATTCAGGTTGGAAGGGACTGCAGGATTTCCTGGTCCAACTTTCTGCTCAAAGCCAGGGTTACTTCTGAGATCAGACCAAGTTACTCAGCGCTTTGCACAGTCTGGTCTTGAAACCTCTGTGGGAGAGAGGCTGCACAGCCTCAGTGCCACCTGCTCCCATACCAGGCTGTTCCTATGGGCAAAATGTTTTCCTTTGGATCCAGTCTGAACCTCTCTGGTTTGAACTCTTTTATACTGCCAGAGGAACTAATGTAAGAACAACCTTAAGTGTGTGACAGAAGTTGAAGAGCGTTTCAATTCAGATTTGTCTTTACTAAGCTTTTCTGAGTTTCATTAGTTAGCAAGGATGAGTAATCATGGGTAATCAAGGCAGTCATGCAGTCTCAAAAATAGTAAAAGTAATTAAGGAATTTAAAGGAATATATGTAAAGAGCTGCTTGGATTAAGTGAATCATAGTCCAAATCTTAAATCTTCTTTATTTCAGAGGTTAGTTTATTTTTTTACTGCAAATAATTATTCCAAGTAATCTAATTTTGTCAGAAGATAATATTACTGTCTTCATACAATAGTGGTTCAGTATCTCATTAGCATCATTACAAGTGAAAATTGTATCTCAGTGTTTGGCAGTATTTATAAGCTTGTCTCAGTGATGATGTAATTCCGGTGTGTCACTATAACGGTGCTGCTGCTCGGTGCTGTTCTGGTGTCTGATTGTAGAGACAAGCTGAGCAAGGCTGAGGCTGCTGCTTGGAGTGTACAGCTGAACCTGACCTGCAGAAGTTGAGAAATGTGAGCAGAGTGATGCTCAGTTAGATTTTTGTATTCTCCTTCTATAGATGTATTGAAGGAGAGAAGGGGTTTTTCAGGGCATAGCTGTTTTTGAAATACATGTGCCACTGTAACTGTTTTGTTGCCTGCATGTATTTTAGTAGCCTTTAGTGATTACACCCTATTAATGTATATGCAAGGTAATTCTGATTTTCCTTGTAGTTGTCCAAAGAATTTCTTGGAGACTCTTAAAAGAAGTATGCTGAATTCTTTTCTGAGAGTTCCATGAGTTCTATTGGGCTTCAGTAAGAGTCGATGCGCTGCTTTGAATAGGCCAAGATATATTAGTAGTATATAAAGTCTTTAAGCCTTAAAATAAGAGCTTTCAAACATTAGAGTTGTTTATTAACAGTACTTTAAAAGGGTGACCCTCAACAGAGTTTTAGCAGTTGCTTAGTTGTTGCCAAGTAGCTAATTGCCTAATATAATTACTTTAAAACCAGTTGTTTTCTTACAGTAATAATCAAATACAGTATTAGTTCTGGCCCTCTACATTTCTGTATAAGGAATTCTGTGTATTTTTGATAGCATTAGAAAGTTACTGCATGAAACTTGCTTTTAGATAGAAAATACTTGCAAATATGCACATCTGAGAACACTTAAAGTAACCATCCTGTTCTGTGATTTCCAGTTCAGTGGGTTTTAGTTTCGAGAATATAGGAGTTGGAGAAGTCCTTTTAGTAAGTGTAGTACCTTTGGGTTGGCTTAAACTTCTGTCCTGTAAGGAAAGGTAGGTGAAGGTAAGGTCACTTTCACTTAATCTCATGATTGCAAATTCAACTCTGTTCTACTTGTTCATTAGCAGAATATATTTACTTTTAAAAAGTATTTTATTCCAGACAAAATGTATACTTCTTTAGTGCAATGCATTGGTGACCAATTAGAATCTTCCATCAGACTGGTGGGCCTATGGTTTTGTTTATATATGCTCTTAAAATGTCAGTTTCCTTTAAAGCCATACTCATTAAATCTGCAGTTTGTTTTTGCCACGTTGTTGCAGTAACAGTCACCTGCATGCATTTTTCAGTGTAGCAAAGAGCAAGTAGTGTAAAGAGGAAGTTGAAAATACTTTTTCAGCTGTATAAACACACTCATGAGTAAACATGTTCTTTTTTTAAAGGCTGAAGATAATTTCTGATCTTGTAAATAAAGCATAAGTGCCGTCTTCAGTAACACGAATAATTGTATGTGAGGTTTCCATTTTCAGAATTTTAGATTTATTTCAGAATTTTGTACATTAATCTTTGGCTATTGCTGAAATCTGGTTTCCATAGAACACTGTGTCTAAAAATTTACAATTGCCCCTTTCCTAATAGGGGTTCAAGCCAGGGAGAGACACAGTTTTACGGTCAATATTTATTAGAACATGCATTAATTAAGCTCCTGTTATGAACAGCAAAGAAGTATTCACAGAATGCCATAACTGAATTGCTGACTTGTATGTGGTTACATGGTTGCAGCAGGAGTTGGGAGACCAATCCCAGCTGCGCGCTCAGAGGTAGGAGATGGTGCTGACATGCCAGTGACTTCAGGCAGGGTTCAGAAGGTGCTCAGAGTCAGGCTGGTTGGGACCCTGAGCAACCTGATCTAGTGAAAGATGTTCCTAGCAAGGCAGAAGGGGTGGACTGGAATGGTCTCTAAAGGTCACATCCGGCTCCAAGCAATCTGTGATTCTGTGGAAGTCCTTCCAAGGGTCCATTCTTTATCAAGTGTACATACAATCTTGCAGTTCACGTGTCAGAACCATCATGGTTTTGAATGTTGCTTGAATTGTGCAGCTTGTTCATGCTAGCATACAGATTCAGCTGGTGTTCTGAATTCTCAATTTCCCACAGTCAAGCAGTTCAGTCTCATTTATGTTTTCCCTGTGACTCTTGGACAAGATCTGTAAGCTGTTATACCAAATTGCATGTTTTCAAAGAAGTGTTTAATCCTGTCCTAAGAGTATGCATTGGGCTTTTTTTTTCTTTCTGTTTCCACAATTCTATACTGGTTGTCTTCTTTTTACTGAATGCTCATCTGTAATGCTAAGTGCAGTGTTCAGATATTATACCCCAGATTGATAATAAAACAATTTCACTTTCCTCAGCACAGCTCACTGTTATTCTCCAAAAACTCTCATCCACTGTAATAGTCTTTGCGGTCCCTTGGGAGAAAGCCTGAATGAACTAGTGCACCCTGATGACAAATGTACCTCCTCTGAGCTATTGGACAGAGCAAATTTCTTCATCTAAAGTCTTTTCTTTTGTAAAGCCCACTGTTTGCCAGCAAACTTAGAGTTCTATTAATTGCTCAGAGAATCACACACATTTGTGCATTAATATATAAAAAGACAAGCAATCTGCTAAGAGAGTTCAGACTTTACTACTTAAGGGTGGATGAATTTTCAGAACTTAGGCTTCATTCGAAGGAAATAATAGTCAGTGCAGTCCATATGACACAGGTATAGAGATGTTCTCTTTGAATTACGGTTTACCAGCAGAGCAACTAAAGTTTGCTGGTCTTAAGAATGTGATTTTATGTGTCATTGATTGCAGTAGGCATTGTCAAAAGAATAACTTGGAAAAAAGTCTGTCTGAAGGTAAATTTGATAATATCAAGGGTTTCCTGAGAAGGAAGGCGTTGGTTACACTAAGGCCTTTCTGGGTTTTCAGAAACAGCAAATACAGCGTTCAATTGATAATGTACTTTACCTGATTGCTAAGCTAAAAGTGATAGTGATTTCTGTCTACTCTTTATTTGCACCTAAGACACTTTAATTTCTGTGCTCAAATAATTTTTTCTGCATCAGGATATGCATTTATTTTGCAGAGCTCTAAATAGAACACTCCAAGTACTTTTATCACTCTTGTTAGAGAGGTGCTGATAAAGGCTTAAAAAATTTTTTGTTGTTGTTGCTGTTGTTTTTACTGAACCATAAACCTCTTGTTTCTCTTGTTTAAATCCAGAACAGTGGACTGAAACTGAAATGTACATAAGGACACCATAAAACATTTTCTTATTCGGAGTGTGGGTGAACATAGTGGTGCTGAGAGTACCATGGGTTTATTGGGAAAAAAAATTAAAATCTGATCAAAACTGAATTAGAAGTAATAAGAAGTAATAGTAGCCTTAGGATAAATTGAGCCAGGTTTGTCCTAAAACTAAAATCACTTTTGTTGAAACAATTTTACTTTGGTGGTTTAAATTATTCATCCAGAGGGTTTTTTTAAAATGTTTTTAATTGTATAACTGATTCTATTTGCATAATGTTACAGAAATTCTGATTTGTTCCATCAAACTATGTTCATTTAGCAGTTGGAATTAGTAGTCTGTAATTATATTTTACAAACTGATGAAGCTTTATTTTTCCTTAGGAAGTGTCACTGCAGCAGACTGCACAGCCTACGTCAACAATAGTTCGTCCAGCATCGCTACAGGTTCCTAATGTACTGCTTACGAGTTCTGACTCAAGTGTTATTATTCAGCAGGCAATACCATCACCAACTTCTAGTACTGTTATCACCCAAGCTCCATCATCTAACAGACCAATAGTGTAAGTTACATAAGTCGTAGTAAAACGTTTTCTTGCAGAATTTGAAAATCTTGTTTACTTTCAGTTACTGTTTCTGCAGTTAATATATGAATTTGAGATGCTTTGGTGTAATGTGGTGCTTTACTACACATGAAACATTGGACTTTCACTACATGTGAGACGTAATGCCATGTTCTCCACATCACTAAGTTCATATTTTTGATCTCCAAATAAATATTACATTACACCTGTAAAGAGTCAAACCAGTTTAAAATAATGTGTAAACTTGTTCTCTTCTCTGGATAAGTTTTCTTTTATATAGTTCATTCCTTTTTCAGTCCAGTTCCAGGTCCTTTTCCTCTGCTGTTACATCTTCCTAATGGACAAACCATGCCTGTTGCTATTCCTGCATCTATCACAAATTCTAATGTGCATGTCCCTGCTGCAGTTCCAGTAAGTAAGCATGATGCTATATTAATTTGAAAGTGGAGCAGATATGCATAAGTGCAGCATAGAACTTAGTTTTAAGCACCTTGATAGCTGTTTTGGCTTCAGAGGGTAGTGCTGTCAAATGCTCTCTATTATGATAACATACTCAGGTTTTCTTCATTTTTATACTTTATCTGGTCAGCTTGTTAGACCTGTCACCATGGTGCCTAGTATCCCAGGAATCCCAGGGCCTTCCTCCCCACAGCCAGTGCAGTCTGAGGCTAAATTGGTAAGTGAAAAACTCCATTATTCCTCAAGAAGAATAACTTGAGAAATTAATTAAATTCTATTGCTTTTTAAAACAGCTTTAGTTTTCTTTTGTTAGTCTAAATTCTGCAAGTACAAATTTAATAAAAACAGAAAAATAACAGCTGCATTTATTTTACAGTTCTTTCTAATTCTAGCCTATGTTAGTTCTGTTCTTAATGGCCATTTTGATCTTATTTTTAGTCATTCTTTTAAATAAATTAGATTTCCAACTAAAGTCCTTCTTGCTTCATGTGTCAGAGCATCAGAAATGCTAGCTGGGAGACAGACAAGATTAGTAGCATGTTAACGGTGAACATTTCCTTCAGAGAAGCAGCATGTTTCCTCCCAAAGGAATGATATTTCTTAAAGCTAGGAAAGAAAAATGTGCTTTTTAAAAATGTTTTTAGAATATCAACTGAATATAGTCCATTTGGCAAGAGTTTTGCAGTTAGATATGTAGTACTGATACAGTTAACAAATTCTTCTGTGTGGAGGTTCTGTTGTGTTGAGTGTTTTTCTGGGGGTCAAGGATTATTTGGAAAATTATTAAAACAAGCAAAAAATTGGCTTGGTTTTTTGTTTTGGGGGGCTGTTCTTTTTAATTAATATTAGTGATCATTTATGGTGGTAGTTTGAATTAATTTATTGATAAATTTTATGCGACATTAGGCAGTTGCTTCTCTTTTTTCTCTCTTCTTTGTTTGTTCCAACTGTTCTAAAGGAATAGAAACTCTATTATTAAACAATAATTAACCCATTTATATATTTACAAGATGGCTCTGTAAACAGTATCTAGCCTGTGAAATAGTGTTCCTCTTCCTTCAGCTCGTACTTTGTGCTAAAAGAGAATCAGGAACACCTGCTAGATAAAATATATTTTTCTGCATTGATATTGGTAAGTGCGAGGATGCCCTTAACATTCTTAGATATCTCATTTCTCTTGATCTAAACCTGTGGGCTTTCTTTCCTTACCCGTTTTCTCTTCTCAAGCCACAGTATGAAAAACAGTGAGTCTGGTTTTTCTGGAGTAATGGGATTCCAGTAGAGTGAGCACACCTAGACCACATTCACCAGATACTGAGACTGCTGTGGAGAGGTGGTTACCAGAGCACTGGCTCTGCCTAATGCTGTCAGGTCTTCCTTCATTGTCGTGCTCTGTTGAACGCAATGACTTTTGAAATAGTATGGGGAAGGACAGAAGGGGAGACGGTCTGTTTCTGTGCATCCTTGCCCTCCTAGGAATGGGGAAAGGAATCTTTTAATACCTTAGAAAATATTTAAATGCAACCAGCTCTTATGAAATTAGTTTACTTAAATTCGAGAGAGAAGAATGTAAAAAAATGAAAACAAGAACTGTTTCCTCAGAAACTGAACATGTTTTAGAGTCAGGGGACTCACGCTCTGAATTCTGCTTGAAATCCAGGAGGAATTGGTTCCAAATAAATTTTGGGCAAGAAATTAGCTTTTTAAGCATATTGCTGAGTGATTTGCTCTTAGAATGATTTAAAGGGAAAAGGGAAATACATGTATGTGGTAAAGACTTAGATCTCACATTGAAGGAAGCAATCACTCAAATGAAAAGGAAAACAAAGATCATTAGACTTAAAATTTAACAGTCTCATTAGCCTTCTTGTTACAAGTTAGCTAATATATGCACTTCGGTGATTGCTTATCTTTTTTTTTTAAGTGAGACTGTAAAAAGAGTATTTGCAGTATTTCCTCTTTCCTTGTTGCTTAATATGAAGCATGAGCAGAATCCAAGAATATCAGAATTATGTGTATTTCTTACGCTCATTTACTTTTATATAGTGCCTATTCACAAAAATAAAAAACTTAATTTCTTAGCCCTCTGAAAGTAAAAGCAATTTAATGAGAAACTTAATGTTTATGTAGAAAAGCCTCCAAGAGTAAGACTAATTCACTGTGCCATGGGATGCATTGTTGGCAGATATGTGATGGTTTATTAACTGCAAAGTTCCATTTAATTTTTTTAATTTCAGTCTTTGTGATACGAAACCCTTTCTTTTCATGTCTGTCTTAAAAATAATTTTGCTTGCTGCATACTAAATTCTGTGAAGGTCTGCTAATCAGGTTTATTTTTCACTTGTGTACCTGGTTAAGCCAACAGAAGACAGTGTTTAGTTTTACAGCTTGCTTCTCTTTTCATTAATAGTTCCCATTTAATGTTGAAATATAGGCTATTACACTGAAATTTAATAAATGAACAGTGTGTGTTTCATGTATTAATGGTATACTGCAATTTGTGGATTTATTAGTACGGTTAGTTAGCGGAACACTGGGAACATGTCTCATGTCCTTTTGCCTACTATGGCTACGTTTTTTTCATGTTGGGAGGCGGTTCTGAAGGGCAAAGGACTCCAGGACATCCTTTAAGAAGTAAATCTTAAAGATGCAGGAGCAGGCTGTCCCCATGTGCTGAAAGATGAGCCAGCAGCGAAGACTGGCCTGGCTGAATAGAGAGCCTTGGCTGGAACACAGGATGAAAAGGGAAGTGTGTGACCTGTGGAAGGAGGGGCGGGCAACTCAGGGGGACTACATGGGTGTTGTGAAGTTCTGCAGAGCCAAAGCCCAGCTGAAACTTAATCTGGGTACTGCTGTAAAAGACAACTAAATATATTTCTTGTAAGTACATCAGCAACAAAAGGAGGTCCAAGGAGAATCTCCATCCTTTATTGCATATGGGAGGAAACATAATGACAAAGGATGAAGAAAAGGCAGAAGTACTTGATGCCTTCTTAGCTTCCATCTTTAACAGTAAGACTAGTTCCTCTCTGAGGCCCCAGCCCCTTGAGCTGGAAGACAGGCATGTAGAGGAGAACAAAGCCTCTGTAATCCAGCCTGCTACAGCCCTTGAACACAGATAAGATTATGGGGCTGGATGGGATCCCAAGGGCACTGAGGGAGCTGGGGAAGAAGCTCAGCAAAGCCACTTTCAATCATTTACCATCAATCCTGGCTAACTGGGGAGGTCCCAGGTGACCAGAGGTTAGTAAATGTGATGCTCATCTTCAGGAAGGGCTGGAAGGAAGGATCCAGGGAACTGCAGGCCTGTCAGTTTGACCTCTGTGCTGAGGAAGGTCATGGAGCAGATGATCGTGATCGTCACAGCACACACAGAATAACCAGGATCAGATCCAGCTAGCATGGATCTATGACAGGCAGACTGCTTGACTGACTTGCTTGGTTTCTGTGACAAGGTGACCTACTTAGTGGATGAGGAAGATGCTGTCAGTGTTGTCTACATGGACTTTACTAAAGCCTTTGACACTGTTTGCCATAGCGTTCTCCTGGGGAAACTGCTTGTGGCTTAAACAGATACACTCTGCTGGGTAAAAAAACTGGCTGGATAGCTGAGTCCAAAAAGTGGTGGTGAATGGAGTTAAATCCAGTTGGTGGCCAGTTAAAAGTGGTGTTCCCCAGGGCTCAGCGTTGGGACTGGTTCTGCTTAGTAATTTTATCAGTCGTCAGGACGAGGGGATGGGGTGCTCCCTTAGTCAGTTTGCAGATGGCACCAAGTTTGGCAAAAGTGTTGGTCTGCAGGAGGGTAGGAAGGCTCTGCAGAGGGATCTGGACAGGCTGGATCAAGGGGCTGAGACCATTTGTATGAGGTTCTACAAGGCCAAGTGTTGGGTCCTGCACTTGGGTCACAACAACCCTGGGCAGCACCACAGGCTGGGGGCAGGGTGGCTGGGAAGTTGCTTGTCGGAAAAGGATCTGGGGGTGCTGGTCAGCAGCCAGCTTAACGTGAGCCAGCATTGCCCAGGTGGCCAAGAAAGCCAATGGCTTTGTATCCTGGCTTGTATCAAAATCAGTAGTGTGGTCAGCAGGACCAGGGCAGTGGTTGTTCCTCTGTACTCAGCACTGGTGAGGACACACCTCAAGACCCGTGTTCAGTTTTGGGTCCCTCACTGCAAGACAGACATTGAGGTGCTAGAGTGTGTCCAGAGAAGGGCAGTAGAGCACGTGAGCAGTCTAGAGGGAAAGTCCTGGGAGGAGGCTGAGGGAGCTGGGGCTGTTTAGCCTGGACAAAAAGAGGCTCAGGGGAGACCGTCTTGCTCTCTACAGCTACCTCAAAGGAGGGTGTAGCCAGGTGGGACTCAGCATCTTCTAAGTAACAACTGATACAATGAGAGAAAACAGCCTCAAGTTGCACGCCAGGGGAGGTTTAGATTGGATATTAGGAAAAATGTCGTCTCAGAAAGGGTTGTCAAGTATTGGAGCAGGCTGCCCAGGGAAGTGGTGAAGTCACCATCCCTGGAGGTGTTTAAGCAACATGGAGATGTGACATTTATCTGTGGTTTCGTGGTGGACTTGGTTGTTCTGGGTTAACGGTTGGACTTAGTCTTAAAGGTCTTTTACAGCCTAAACAATTTTATGAACCTATGGAGTCTGTCAGCGTAGTATTCCTAGTGTCTTTTGGACAAAAAGCCAAATGAAGGGGTGAAGCTGTGATGTTTCCTTCACAACATTCCCAGGTATTTTCATTAATTATATGTTCATCAAATATTCCCATTGATATTTGGAATTTTTTTGGCTGTTCCTTTATTTGTTACTTATTATTTGAGGAAAGTTTTTGTTGTTCTTTATACATGGACCTTGCAATCTCGTGGATTTTTTCATATTGCATTATAAAATGTAAGAATAGAATATGTAGCAGATATAAAAAACATACTGGAATAGATTCCTAACTAACTTCCCTAACTTCTTGGGTATTTAAGTAAGTGTGGTACTGTATGAGATGCAGAGTTTGGAATGTTAACATGGTTTATTTGTATCTCCAAAGGGGTTTTATCATTTCTGCTCTTGGCTGTTCTAGTTTGGACCTTTCCTGTATTGAAAGATCACACTTGCTATGATGGTGTTTTGCACTTTCTGCTATCATACGACACTGTATGTGTCAAGATATTCTAAGTTGACACAGATCTGATAGCTTCTGAGGTTGAGTAAAATTCCTGAAGAACTGGTTGCAGTAACTTCAACATGAAATAAGACCAAGTTGTTGAATTTTTATCAGATCTAGAGCTGTCCTGTGTAGAAAGTACAGCTTTGTGTTTCGGGTGAAATACCTGGCACAAACCAAGGCACGAACCAGGCACTTCCTTTTGTGCTTTGTGCCTTTCTTTGCAGAGGCTATTTCTGCATATTTCAAGGAGCTAACACATTTTAGAGTTTTACTGTAAGAAAAGAACTTTGTGCTCTGATTTCATTCCTCATTGCAATCATTCATTTCACTCTTACTTGCTTACAAAAGGCTACTGTTGTGTAGACTTTTAAGTGAATGTGAGAATTAGATAAAAGTCAAATTAGAGATTGTAGTGCCATTATTTCCTAATCCTCTGAAATTTAGTTATTTAAATATGAATTTAGAAAACTTAATTTCAATTTTACTAACATGAAAACAACACATTTTTATTATGATGAATACCTGTTGTTTCCTAACGAGTTGCCAAATAGTACAAGGAAAAAAGGTATTTCTTTATAAGTTCATGAATGAACTTCAGTAAAACAAATTGATATTTTCATTTCTAAAATCTAAAACTTAAAATAACTGGCAGGAGACATCTTTGGTAATGGACATAGGATGCCTTCCTATAGCACAGTTAAAATTTTTCTTCAGCTGTCCTACAAGTCCTAAAACCCTTTAAGGATAAAGGAACTAAGATACTTGCTGGGAATTTTTTCCTGCTATGGACAGCTTTTGGAGACTTTTTCCCTTTATAAAGGGAAAAGGGTCTCTCCTACAGCATTTGAAAGGATTTTATATTAGGGTGAACAAGTTCAATGCATAATAATCAAAACTGTGTATTTATTTCTATGTTTGATAAAGTTTTCAGTCTGAAGTGTCAAACTCTTTCAGCATGGCAGTTTTGGTTATTGATGCGAAGCGAGTTACTGAGATGTCACCTCTAGAACTCTGTTTGATCTTCGCTGAAATGGTCTTTTCCCTGGTTACTGTTCAAGTTGCCTGACATTAAATGATTGCATTAATTCCATAGGGGAACACTTGTATGTGGGAACAGGTTCTCTGAGTGAAATAACATAGAAAAATGTATACCAACTGCAAGGACTAATAACTGTGAGGAAAAAATAGTCAAGAAAAAAAAAGGAATACATAAAAGTGATGACAGACAAAAATTTTAAAATTGGCTGTGCAGTGAGCCAAATCCTTACGATTGGTGACGAGTGCAAGAGGCTCTTGACTGAAACAGTTGACATTAAGTGAAAGAGTGCATTAAGCACAGTCTTAGGGTCTCCTTCACCACAGTAATATGTACAGTGCTTTATGTGTTGCAGTGCTGTGGAAGGATTGCATGAAATCAGATTGCATTTTAATTTTATTGTCGCAATATTGAATGTATTGTAATGAACAGAGCTGGTCCATTCACAGCTGTGAAAGGCACTGTTACTATAGCTTCGAACATTCTTGCATCCTTTTTCTCTACCACTTGTAGAACTGAAGTAAAAAAAGACTAGAGACTTTATTCAGATACAAACTTGTCTTTTACTGCTATTATTTTGAAAATATCCTTACATCTTATACCAAGAATGACATTCAGTGGGAGTGAAAATGAGTTTCACATTTCTGTGGCACACTTAATATAAATTGTCCATTTTTCTGACATGATTCCATGTTTGTTGGTATGCTAAAGAAACTAACTTTCACATACTTAAGTAAAATCACATGTATGTCAGTTTCATGGTATTTTAGAGAGGCTTCGAAATAGATGCATACCTGTCTTTTAAAAAACCCAAAAAACTCAAAACCCCAAAAAAACTTCCTCACTAAGATAAGGATGCCTGATTCTAAATACTGTAGAATTGCTTCTGATCTTATGGGAAGATCTGTTCTCTTTGAATTGTATGCTTTCTGTGTATGAAACACAAGCTTTGAGTTGCAGCTGTAAAACATCCTTTTTGAGTGTGCAGCATGTGGGTACAATCTTAGTGTTCAGACTCTTTGCATGGATTGCAGAAGTTTCTGAAGAATTTCAAAATTGCTTTAATATGGAGTGTTTCCCTCGGTCTCCTCCTTCCTGTACAAACCTGTTTGTCACAATCTGAGGAATACGTTGCACACAGCAGGCAACCAGTAGACTTTCGGCAGGAGGTTTCTACTGAGAAGTGACAGAGGGCAGCTTGGCAAATGTTCAGAAACCGACATTAACTTGCTGGAGCCCGGCGTGGGACCTTGTGTTCAGCAGAATTCTTCTGACCTGTCTCTCTGCATGCCGAGCTAATCAGCAAACACCTAATGAGCCTACTCTAAAGAAACAGACCCTCTCACAACCTACTTCATTTTCATATGTTCTCTGGGGGTGGAGAGACAAGACTTCATAAGGACTGATGATGCTGCAAAGACCACAATAATGATAATTAACTTGCTGAATTTAGAAGATTATGCTGTTAATTAGTTGCAAAATAAAGATAAGTAATAGAGGAGCAGATGGTAGGATAACACCCAGGAGAAGGAGGGTTATTACTCTGATGAGCTTTTGTGGCAGATATGAAATATGGATCTGAGTTTTTCACAAATTGTTTCTGGAGTATATTATCTTGTTTCTGTGAGCTCTTGATGGAATGATCTAGTCCTACCAAATTTTGACAGATGTGGTGAGGATTTGTTTTCAAGGATATACATGAATGATAAAACCTTTCTAATCAAGATTTTTAAAGCTATTAACCTATCTGAAAATACCAGTTTTAGTTGCCTATAAGCAAATAATATCAAAGAACCTCTGTTGTCATCAGGTTTCCCCTCATAAAAATGCTTATATACATTTATTCTAGTATATGTTTCGGTGTTCTTGATTGTTAAAAATGAGTTTCTCATTGACTTTGAGGTAACTGTGTCCCTACTCACAAGCACAACATCCATAAAGTATTTTACTCCAGCATTACCTTTTAAAATACAAAACCTATTAAACACAGGTGCTGAAAATCTCCTTGTGAAAATCTGTAAATATTCCTCAGATTTTCACAATATGTCTGCGTTTGTGGATAGTTTAATCCTAACTACTTTACTTTCAACTTTTAAACTTTGTAATATGAAATCAAATCTAATTATTTTCTATTCATGTTTTCGTAGTACATTACATTTAACAGTGTCATTCTCAGGAGTTTGTTTACTTATGAATTTATAGGATATAATGTTTAAATGTTAGCATTGCAGTAATTTAAGTCAAGTCCACCTTTGTTTGCACATCCCCATGCAAATTCATCAAGTTACCATCATGGGCAAAACAGACTCACCTTGGCCAAATCCGTTTCATTTATTACCAATCACATCTGAGTAGGATAACACACCCAGAACTTAAAAACACCTTTCCCCACTTTCTTCCTGGGCTTAACTCTTCTCTATCTCCTGGCCCTCAGCAGCACAAGAGGAGGGGGAATGGTGGTTGTGGTCAGTTCCTCAGACACCTCTCCCACTCCTTCCTCTGCTGGGGAGGTTTCCTCTCTCTTCACAGTTACACAATGGGTCAAGTTGGAAGGTGGTGACACAGTGGTCATCTGGTCCAACCCCCCTGTTCCAGCCGGGCCATCCTAGAGCACATGACACAGGATTGCATCCAGGGAGTTCTTGCTTATCTCCAATGAGGGAAGCCTCACACTCTCTCTGGGCAATCTGTTCTAGTGCTTGGTCACTGCACAGTTAAAGAAGTTCTCCCACATGTTCAGGTGGAACTTCCTGTGCATCAGTTCCTGCCCATTGCCTCTTGTCCTATTGCTTGGCACCACTGAGCAGAGCCTGGCTCCAGTCTCTTGACCTCAGATACCACTTTCAGATACTCCTAGATACTGCTGAGGTCCCTTCTCAGTCATCTCTTCTCAAGGCTGAACAGACCCAGCTGCCTCAAGCTCTCCTTGGAGGTCTGTCCTAGGGCCAGGTGCCGTTGGCTCTGTCAGACAAGGAGGGAGCTTCTGGCAGCTGCTCACAGGAGCCACCCCTGCCACCCCACCCCCACGCAAAACCTTGCCATGCAAACCCCATATTCATCATTTTTACATGGTTACTTTTAAAACTCTCCTTGTTTGACAGCTTGAAATAAAAGAGAGCGTATCCTTTAACTGATTTGTACTGTCACTACTCTCTTGATTAGGACTGGTGAAAATTTGTCACATCCTGCCTAACAGCAAGTTACAATAAAAAAAAACACTTGTAAAGTAATTCAAGTCATAAATGAAAATACATTGTGAACAATCTTATGTTAATAACATATAGAAAGGATATTGTCATATTGGTGTTAAATACTTGCTGCTTCCTTTAAAAAATATTTTTTAAAAACTGACTTGGAGGTGATGTGTTTCCTTGGTAGTCTTGGTGGCTGTGTAGAAAATTTTACAGAGTAGACACCAGGATTAGTTAAAGAGAGAGAGGAATCATCAAGTTTGCAGTTGTTGGGAGGTGGATCACAGATTTTAGTTTTAGTAATTGTAGTTAGACAGTTAGAGAACACTTAGGCCTGCTGGAGGCAAGGACTAAAATTTTTTTGTTAGCTTGTTTCTTCAAGGAGGATTAGGAAGGTACAAGTCAATTCTTGAGTTTAATTAAAGTATTAACTACCTAAGAGCTTTCAGAGTGCTGTGCATATACTAAAAAGTTTGGACATACTATCTTAAAAATTTTTGTCGTCCTGCCCTAACGATTGCAGCTATCCTAAATTTTTTGTTGTTAAAGTTGAGCACTGGGGAAACAGCAGTAAATTTGATTTGTGTACTTTTCTGAAGTGTCTTCTTCATTCTGGGAAACTCATGAAGTTGATGCAATAAATGAGGTGAGGAACAGGACTTGATTAGCTCCGAGTTTTCATGTGCACTTGAATGGTTCCTATCTGGTGTAATGTGCTGTTTATTCAATCCAGAGTAATCACTACAGAGTAGATTTACTGCAGAATTCAGTGGCTAAAGATTCCTTAATAGCAAGCCAGTAGAGGAATGCTGGAGTTTCTTGGTTCTCTTTGTATCTCAATTAGGATACCTACTGGTGGTGGTTACGTGCTATCACATCCACGTAGTTGACTGTAAGTTGCCATATTTCAGACCTGAAGATCTTTTGCAGTTCTGACGGAGGTAATCTGCAATCTCTTGTTTTAATTGTAGTGTAGGATCCAGGAAAGCCTGTCATTATGGAAGGTAGGAGAGAGCTGTTAGTATATTCCAGTGACTTTAGTTGTTGAGAGACACTGGATATTACAATTTATAGAGAATATCTACATAAATAGGTTTTCTGTTTATTCTGAGCTGGCCAAATGCTGCCTCTCTCGCACATTCTGAAGACATTCTATTAATATTAGTATGTGGGCGACACTTTGTTCATATTCCAAAATATGATGATACAAGTTACCAGAATTTCTACAAACTGTCATGTTTAATTCATAAATCTTTTTTTAGATTTCTGTTGGATTCTTTAAAAATCCAGTGCTCAGTAGAAAAACATTTTCTAATGCCATAAGGCACATTCTTCAGTAAAACTGAAAAATTCATGATAAATGATACAGTATTCATGAAATTTTAAGAAAGAATCTGGAATTACAAGCAGTCGTATATACTGAAATTGGGCACTTTATCACTTAGGATTAAGAAATTGTTTTAAATAGAATGCATTATATTAACAGTTTTAATAGGTTTCACCGAAAGTTGAATAAAATATTTTTCAAGAGGAGGTCAACAAAATGCTTTAAAATTGTCCATCAGGTTGTCAGTAACTCTTGGGTGTTTTATATACAGCTGAACTTCCACATTACTGTTCCTCGTAGTGGCTCAGTGTCATAAAGGAAGAACATCAAACCTTTTAGCAGTTTTTTACTGCAAAGTAGCATGCTGTAGTAGTTATTGCATATTTCTACATAAATAATCTTTACATAAAACCTGAAGCTTCATAGTATTTTGTACATTATTAAGATGTTTCAGCAAAGATCTTGGCTTTTATCTAATTACCCATTGGAAGGATTGCAGAGGTGAGTATTTGTAAAGACCATGAATTAGTGGAGGCATAGCAAGCTATTTAAAAATGAATAGAGATAGAGAATACCAGAATTTTTAAAATAGAAAGGGGTTTTTACCTATTTTCCTTCCATGTGTTGTTGTTACTCTCCTGGGTACCCTTGTGTACTACCAGTTTCAGCAACTCTTTATGGCCTTCCACTCATCTGTTTGGCAGCACAGTTCACCACAGATGGGGCTTTTGTTTACTTCTCCATACAGCTTACCTTCCTTCCCTTTCTGGGATCTTATGCAAGTCTCATTGCTATTTTCATGTTTGCAGAAAGTTACCCTCTTTGTAGGTGTATGCCTAGGTCACTGTTGAAAGCCCATAAAAAGAAACTATTTGAGAGTTGGAGTTCCTGTTTCCAAAATGGAAGTAACTGCTAATATAAATGATTAATCATTCAGGTTAGCACGATGGAATATTTATTTTCTTTTTCTTCTTTATTTTCTGCTTTCAGAGATTGAAAGCAGCCTTGACCCAGCAGCACCCTCAGGTAACCAATGGAGATACTGCCAAGGGACATCCAAGTGGGTTGGTTAGGACTCAGTCAGAGGAACCACGACCACAGTCACTACAACAGCCTGCAACTTCAACAACTGAAACACCGGTATGACAAGAGTGGACTTGTGCCTCCTACCCCCTCCTTCTATTTTGCAAATAAATACATTTTTTCTATACTCTTGCTTTGTAAAATAGATGTTAACAGACTCCTCTTTTAGTCAGTAATTCTATAGCATGTGAAATGTTTCCAGGTCTTACATATTCTTAAATGCTTCTAAAATCTATTTTCCAAGATGCTGATTTCAAAACAGGTAGTATATATCTGCTCAAATTTAGCACTAAGTCCTGGTTTCTGGAGTTCATTGATAGGAGATTCTGTGGTAGCTGAGATTTTTACAGCTGGTCTGTATATATATTTGAAAAAATAAGTGTTTTTATTTTGTGTTTCTTTTGCATCTCTTGTATGTTTATTATATTTTATATTGTAAATACTCTTAGAATTTTTTTTATTGCATCAACTATCATGCTTATGTTAATTTGCTTGAAGGATCTTTCATGGGCTGCCACAGGAAGAGTTTCAGCTGTGTCCTTAAGTGTACTTCATCATCTCAGGTTCTGGAAGGCGGGCTCTGGTTTTAGGTGTGGTGTATTGTCCTTTTGTGATGATAGATCAGAACAGGGGAGTAAAAGGCAAAACCTCTGAGTCAGACTGGAAGTGGAGTGCTGGAGGAAAGATACACTTCCTGGTGAATCCTGGAGGATTGCAGCTGTTCTATTTCTAAAAACCTCTTGAAATGTGTTTTCAAAATGTTTTTAAAAATCTCGAAGACTTATTTTCAGAATTCATAGAATAATATTAATTTTATAAAAGCTACACATCTGGCCCAGATCTGGAAGGACCTGCATCTGTAATGAAAGCCTCAGGTTCTTACACTGGCCAGTAAAATCAAATAGGGTATCAAACCAAATATGTTTGGAACAGAAGAGGGAAAAAAGTGACCTATCATAAAATGATCTCCTTCTTGAAGCTGCTGTTGAGGTTTTTTTAAAAGAATATTATACTTTAATTGTATACTGCCTTGAAGGTTTTTTTTAAGAATATTTTCATAATATCACATAGCAGCATTTTCAAGATGAAAATTGCTGTTTGATTTTTTTAGTTATTTTACAATTAGTATTAATCAAAGTAGCAAGTGTTTCATTCTTAAAACACTGATTTGAGTTCCCAGGGGTTTATTATTATTAGCTATCTAGAGTTTATGCCAATTGATAAATGTTTGGGGTTTTTAATTTAAAAAAATTTTCTTGCTGTGCTAGACTGAATGTGGAGGTGCACCTGTGAATCTGTCATGTAGACAGTTACATTCTGTCTATCTTATCTCTTTAAAGGATTTTAAGATCCATTATATGGTTATTGTATTTCATTAAATCTTTGTCTAGGGTCTGTATACAACTGTGAAATGAGTATAATGTATAATTTAAAGTATTGAAGTATTTTGATACTGTCATATAATGTGGGTGGATTAAGGGAAATTGGTATTCAGTGGTGGGGAACACATCAACAAGTAGGAAATTGCTGTCTGGAGATCCAGGGATCAGGGAGTCTCAGCACCAGCAGCATTTGTCAAACAGCTTCTGTGTAGTGGGCATGAGCAATTGTGCAATCTTTTAGTTGTGACTAGGTGTGTGGGAAGAGTCAAAAATAGAAACTTCATTTCCTGCTAAATGTAGCTTGGAAGCTATTTTGGCTGTGATATGTTAGTGTAAGATGATCATGAGTGTAAGTACGGGTAAAAGTTTTAAATACATCGCCGCAGAGTTAAATGGGCACAGCTTTCAAAAAAACAAATTGTATAACCTGAATGTATTTAGAAATTCCCTGAATGCTTTTCTCAAGATGTGCTGACTATTCATACCAGTGCTGTAGGTTAAGTCATGGCTGTTTTCAGGCATCACCAGCTCAGCCTACGCCACAAACACCAAATACAGGTGGTCGGCGAAGAAGAGCTGCCAATGAAGACCCTGATGAGAAAAGAAGAAAGTTCCTGGAGAGAAACCGGGCTGCTGCTTCCAGGTGCCGACAGAAACGGAAAGTCTGGGTGCAGTCACTGGAGAAAAAAGCTGAGGACCTGAGCTCACTAAATGGCCAGTTACAGGTATACTTTTTATTACAAGGAAAAATTAGTAAGTTTTTTTGTTCTTACATAGTGATCCTTGATCAGTGGAACTTTAAACTTTGCATGAAATCTGAAATATAAGTGGTTTCATAATTGGTGGCTCAGCTCAGGCTTGAAAATTCGGAACTAGTTGCATATAGCAGTAAAATTAGAGGATAAGAGCACACTCATATTTCAAGATGTGTAAACTCTAGGTACCCTTCTATCCTTTGTTCTATTTGAAATAACTTTCAGACTATGATACTAAATTAAGATGACAAGATGTGTCGGAATAAACACTTATGGGCAAAGTAATAGTCTTACCTTGAACACATCTTGTTCCTAATTTGTATCACAGCGTGAGTTATTTGAGTAAGTTTTGGGTTTATTTCCTTTGGTTCTTTTTAACTTCACTTTTTTTCCTTTAAAATGAAGGTAGTGCTCACGAAAGGTGCCAGGTTGACATCAGTGGCTACTGAAGGCCTCTTTTGTCCACAGAATGGGTATGGCAGTGGCAGGGCAAATTTTTGCCACCACCGCCTAAATCCTATAGAAACAAAGTGTGTTTTAAGAGGCTAGGGCCAATGTATGTTGCAGGTCACTTTTCCACCTCCTCTGAACAATCCATGACTCTTTTGTTTAAACTACTATTAAACGTTAAAGCATACTTTCTAATGTTTTCCAGCAGCACGTAAGAATTGGCACAAATTATTGTTTTCAAAATAAAAAGCCTAAGAGCTTCGTTTTGAAAGTTGCTGAAAGATTATGTAATTCTTAAAGGAAGCATTCATTTAGAAAATGCAGTGAAATATATTTTGATATCTTAAAGTGTCAGTTGTTTCTCTTCATCAGAGCTGTTCACTGAATCAGATTCACAGATCATCATCTTCCTATGAAAACTTGCCTCTCGTGCTGTTTTGTATCAAAAACATCACACACCAACAGAAAAGTAGGGCATGTTGAGGTTATTTTTTTATCATATAATCAAAATTACAGTGTATCAGTTGTCTTCCTGTTCATGTCTTTAAAAATACTCAGCATCCCAGACCCCGAAATATAAAAAATCCCTACCTAAGCACACAACATGAAATGGTTTCCTGTGTTGCAAGAATCATAACACTGTGCACCAGCATTAGTTAAATTTCTTGCAAATATGTATTCTTCTCATACCTGTTTACAGTGTTTAGACATATTCCTTTAATGCACAGTCCTTAATTAAGTACATTAATTTACATAATTATATGTAGCACTGTAGCTTAAATAATCAAAGAAAGGAATGAAGGGGAATGAAAAAAATCAGCCATAATTCAGTTTTTTAGTGAAAGTAGTGTTTGGTATCATGTGAACTGCCTTTCACATCTTTATACCAAGTTTTGTAACAAAAAAATCATGTAAGTACCATAACCAAAAGGTTTCCAGGAGTTAATTCAGTAATAGTGAATTCAAGAAAGATTTTCTTACAGTCTACCAAAAGCAAAACTGTTAACTGTAAAGAACAGAATAACTTTTAAAGAAAATTGGATGCCAGAGAAATAATTTAACTGTACCTTATGTGAAAACATTAATCAATCCTGTATTTCCATAATAATAACTTGACAGGCTAACACAGCTGATCAGCAGAGTGGGCAGTAGTGACCCATGATTACTTACTTTATATTTAATAGAAAATTGAATACGTTTGGAGTATTGCCATAGTGCAGTTTTATAGACTGAGTGTTTAGGTTAGTAGTTCATATTTACCAAGATGTCACATTTCCAAAAGCAGGTTCATACCACAACAACTGCATTGCATTGCTTCATGTAACAATTCTGACTACTTTCAATGCTGTTACTGGTTTTCTTGTCTGTGTCAGAAATTCTGATGTCAGTGTGAAGGTTTCTAAGACTGAAGCTCACTAACAATATGTATGGATGTTGAAGAGGTTTACTTGGTTGATGTATATACTAACTGTATATATCTATCAAGTTCTTCTTTTAAATGTTTAAAGGTAACTTCATTTTTAAGCAGTATTTTTCAAATATTTGCTTAAGGGAGAATTTCCATCTATTGCATCACTACTAACATATATAGATTAGGTACACTGTCTTTATTGTAGGCTCTGCTGTGTAAGTTTTTTTCATGCTTCCAACATTTTGAAGTTTATTTACTGTTTTGTTTTTTGCAGACTGTGTTTTCTATTAATGCATTGACTTGTTCATTGATCTTAAATTTTACTCACCACCTTGTGTGGCCTCTGTGCCTTGCACAATCCTGCAGGGTATGGGGTGCTGTCTAATGTGTTAAGAAGGTATTGACAATGTCCGTAGTGGCCACTGAGCCACGTTGCAGGGTCAGATGCCAAAGTGCATTATAGGTTCTGTATTTGGTCCCTATTGCTCTATTAATCTTAGAGGGCGAAGCTTTAGAAGAATGGCCTGTCTTGCTTGTGAGGTCATGGTGGGTTTTCAGTGAGCAGCAATCAAGTGATGGTTTGTACTGATGCTGCAGAAGCTGTTTAGGAAGGCTAAATTATGAAAGTATGCCCATAAGTAAAGGTCCTTTCCCATAAAGGAAGTTGTCCAAAAAGAAACAGGAAAAATGCTGTTTAACTTAGCCATAGACAATCCCCTATCCCCTAGAAGTCACATTTACCTGCCTCTGATGATACTTCTAGTAAATACATATCACAAATGTTGTCCCACACCATGCTGAGTAAGGGCTAATGTGGTCCCATGGTCCCACTATTACATCTGCATTTTGGATGCAGGGAGAAATAGGCACATACAGAAGAATGTGTCATATACTGTGTCCTCTCTTCATAAGAATACAGAAGGGAAAGCATCTTTTAAAAGATGGGGGGCAGGTACAAGTCAGTATGCTTTCCTCCAGAAACCTGCTTTCTAATGCTAGCACCTTTTGAAATGTGGGAGCATGTGAGTTGTATTACATGCTTCTTTAAAGAAATGTTCATGACTGCACTTGGCTCTATCACACTAATGAGGAGAACCTTTCCAGTGTGAAAACTTGAAATAATCTTTCTTCATACCAGCTGTTAAAAGTGTTTATTTCATGTGTGTCTTGGTAGCCATGTTTTCAACATGTTAAACACATTTTAAATGACCACCACACATTCTCGTGTTTTGAATGAGATGGAAAGACTTGCTTTTGTCACATGCAAGATCATTAACTGCAATATTTGTAAGAATTGGTTCTAATAGCCCCCTGTACCAGTCAGAAGTGGTTCTTACTGGTGATATGTAAATGGCAACCATAGATTGCCTTTCTGTGACATTCCCTGTGCATATGTGTAGCAGACAGAACTCTGTCCGAGTGTCTCGAGTGATGTGTGCATTGCGTGTAGTACTGTTGGCACAAGTGTTCCTGTTATGGAATATACAGCTAGCATTATTCTAGAGATTACCTCAACCTCTTTTTATAGGAATGCTGATCCATGTTTTTCAAGTTTGCTTCAATGTAGGATAATGTATTTGCTTTTTGTATTTATGCTAGCAGCAGTCTTAGTATTTTTAATACAGCTGACACTGATCTATAAACTGTCTTATAAAAACTTTTCAGAAACATATAATTTTACTTCCACAGATGAACAGCAACTTCATACTTACATATGCTGTTTGTATATAAAACTCTTCATTAAAATGTGGGAGACAAGATAGAAAATTTCTGCAAACCTTTTCCTGATTGCCAGAGTTCCTTTGAACTAACAGAACTGTATTTCATAGTCTTGGACATTGTTGCTTCTGTAGATTATCAAGTGTCTCAAAACTACATCAGTGTGGTTTTTTTCTATCCAAACGATGTCAATTCTGTGCAGCTGCCTGCTTGGCAAGATTTGTGGCTCCTCAGTAAATAACATGGTGAACTTAGGGCAGACAGAGGAGTAGTGGAGGCAGTAGTCCTGTGCTTTCTTAACAGCCTAAGGTTTCGGGACATGTAATGCCACCTGGTAGAGAATTTGTGGGGCTTTTGGGTGGATTTCCTTTGTTATAAACCTTTTTGTTTGCAATCACGTTTTTCTTATAAATGTCTTTGAAGTCAGATTTTTGGCATCTTCCAGCTTTTGCTTTTAATAAAAAGCAAAAAGGGTGTTTTACACAATAAAAGGACTGAATAGAAAAGGAGACCTTAAGAGAAATTTGCAAGTATAAAGGCTTGAAATTTGTTGTCTTCTAAATGGAGAGAGACGACACAGAAGAAGAGCTTTTCTTTGAACAGTCTGATATTTTAGTTACTTTGTGTAATTACACTAGTAAGTTCTGTTCTGAAAGAATTATTTTCTTTTGGAATCCTTTAACTTGTAATTCATCTCATCTCTGGCTACATTGCTTTATTTCTTGCTTGCAAGTAAATAGGTTGACTTTCTTGTAGTTCATTTTTGCAGATAATTCCAAATGCAATCCAGTTTTCCTCTGTTGGTTTTCTTCTTTAACTTGCTCCAAAATGTATAAACACAAGCATTTACTAAATAATTATGTCACATGTGTGGCATATTACACAAATATGCAAAGGTTCTTATACTTGAAGTAACTTCAAGTATTAATAGAAATTATTTATATTCAAAATAAAATAATCCATGAAAAACACATATTGTGTCCAGATATGGGGATCACAAAGCATTACAGATAATTTGATTAATAAATATTTTTCTACTCCATAAAGTAAAAATGGGTCTATCAAAATGCCATACCACTCTTAATTTGGATTGTCACACGTAATGCAGTTACGTAGCACTTCTCATCTACAGACACCAGGGGAGGTGAGTATTGCTGTCCTCCAGTTTACAAATGGGGAAGGTGAAGCACAAAGCAGTAAAATGACCTTGCTCAAGGTCACCCCATAGTGGAAAGGCACAGTCTGGAAATGAACCCAGTTGCTGGATTGTGCAGGTGCTGTCTCTTAGATTGCACTCTGCTTTAGTGACACAAGCTGACATCTCCGGATTTTGTCATTATTATCCATGATTCCTTCATAGAACATGTTTATGTATGGCTGCCAAAATAAAAATCAGTCTGGAGATCAACCAGTATTTGCTAAATTATTTTCCAGTACATGAGATTTTCTTTTTTTGAAGTCCAAGTATAAATAGAGTCACTAAAAAATTATTCTGCCTTGGCTTTTTGGATTTTCTTTTATATTTTCCCTTTTCTGATGTTGGCTGTGACATCTGTTAAAATGTGTGTAGCTAAATGTTGGTTTACTCTGATTAGAATTCATCACAAAACCTTCCAGAAGAGTCTCACAGTAGCTGGATCATGTGAATGAGGGTAGATGTAGACTCTGCATCTGCAAACTGAAAAGCATACGTTGTATTTTTTAAAAAAAGAACCCAAGCATTTCCCAGTTAATGTAACAAAGTTAATGTAACAAAGTTTCAGCTAATATTTACATTTTCTAAGATAAAAGAAAGGTGTACATTTTTGCAATATATACCAAATGGAAACTTCTTGTATTTCAGCTACCCCTAAATGAACAACTGAAAATCCTATAAAACTTAATGCTTACCTTCAAAACGTGTGTAGTTTGAGCCTGGTAAAGTACATAACTTTCTTCTCCTTTAGAATGAAGTCACCCTGCTGAGAAATGAAGTGGCACAGCTGAAACAGCTTCTTCTGGCTCATAAAGATTGCCCTGTAACTGCCATGCAGAAGAAATCTGGCTATCATAGTGAGTAATGTTCCATTACCTATAGCCTGAGGCTGCATCAATGAAATACTGCCAAAGTGAAGTGAATGAGCATTAAAACTGAGAAGTGCAGTTCTAATATTACATATGTTACACTGAAGATCCTTTTTTAAAAATCTTGAAGTTACTGGAAGACAAATTATTATGTGATTTTAAAAATATATTTTTTAAGTCAAAATTGAATTGTTGCATAACACTGAAAGGTTTATGTAGGTTTAATGAATGCATATGATAATTAGCATTTAAGGACTATCAGTTACTACACCTGCTTTGGAAAATATAATAAAAATATTAAGAGCACATGTTAAACCATTTTTTATACTTTATCGTAGCCTAATACAGTGAAAGGTCCTTGTGGGTGTTTTTCCTTCATTGTAATGAGATTTCAGTAGAGGTACTATAACAGCTGTCCTCATTTACCATAACATCCAGGATCAGTCGAGCCATTAAAATAATCAGATGCAGGTTCATGGCTCCTAGTGTACAATGTCTTCTAGATTATTTTGATGTCCACATTAAGTAACTGCTTTTCTACAGAGAGGGTGTTTTTAAAAACAGTTCTAGTATTGAGGGGAATACTGACACTGTCAATACCAATATTTTCTAATCCATATTTTTATTTTAAGTTGTTCATTTGATTTTTCACCCTTCCAGCATTTTAAAGGTTAATTATGCTTTCCTGACTTGTAGCTTCCTTTTTGGCTGTGATACACAGTGCCAGAACCAGCTGCTGCTGCTGTAGAATAAATGGCCAATTTTGTCCATTGTACACAAATTTGTTACAAATAACTGAGCTGGGAATGCATTAGGCAACATTCATAATATATAACCCACAGCTTTCGTTTTTATGATTTAGTGATATTTCAAGATATTTGTAAATGTGAAGATTGTTTCTGCCATATGTAGCCACTTCATTTTAATTTGCCAGTGTCAGTAATTCAGGAGAATAAAGGAACATTTTGTACTGCATGCAAACAGATCCTCAGGTGCTTGCGATAAAACTTAATAGCCACCATCTTTACTTGTAGTCATTGTAAGCAATTTCATCAGAATGGGCAATATTTTTTAATTTAAAAGATTCAGGAGATTTAGCAACTCTGTATTGCCATATATATTTAGAATACTGATTTTGTCAGTTTTGAGCTTATAAATCTTGGTCCTTTGATCTCCAGTCATTTTGACAAGACAGAAAATAGCATCTTGGAGTAAATTGGAACAGTATAGAAATACGTTTGGGATTTATATTAACAATGATTGCTGCAGGGATGAGGCCATTATGGCTCCCATCTGACAGAAAAACATAATTTCATACAGAAGCTACTAGGGGATAGCATTATGCATGCAAGAGTTTTAACCAAAAAAAAAAACACAAAAAACCACCACACAAAAAACAAACCCTAGGTTTCTTGAATTTTGATGTTTTGAGGATTCATGTTTTCATGTTCCTGAATTAGGATGAAAAATATTTCATCGTAACTCATAAACTGTCAAAGTGATTACATGCCAAGGATTTCTTTGCTGAAGAATTAGTGAATGGCCTGTCTAGTAGTGCTTGTTTTCAGCCCTCAGAAAAGGACTATAATACTTCTGATTCAGTGAAGAATACAAAATGAATCAGACC
This sequence comes from Machaerirhynchus nigripectus, assembly GCA_013397975.1. Classification (NCBI taxonomy): domain Eukaryota; kingdom Metazoa; phylum Chordata; class Aves; order Passeriformes; family Dicruridae; genus Machaerirhynchus; species Machaerirhynchus nigripectus. Next base: position 553,717 of record VZRQ01010298.1, on the reverse strand, counting down.
TAAAATACTAATCAGTGGCTAAAGCCTACATTTTAGAAAAAGATAGTGTTATGCAAGAAGATTGGAAGCAAAGCTCAGTTTCTTGAAAAGTCTGTTGAAAGTAAAAGCTTAACGTGAATGATAGTTGTAATGCCATCCCTCTGAAAGGATTTTGTCACATTATCTCTGCATGAATATTGTTAGGAAAGCATGTTGGCTAAGTGACATACCCACAGTACAATTTATGAGAGGAAAAATGGTTTCAGTCAATATGTTCCTGAAAATGGTGTTCCTATAAAGTATATTTAAATAAGCATATTATATTCATCAAATAATCAAAGTTGAATTGCTTCCAAAATGTAGTGAGTGGTTTAAGAGTCTTGTCTCTGTGGAAGAAATTGAAGACCCCAGCTTAAAGAGCTCCTGCAGTGCTGAATATTGTGCACTGCATAGGTGCACATACAGGTTTTAACAGCCAAGTCCACAATTTGATGGCTTTTCATGTATTATGCATTTCAATAGGAACAAATAATCTATCACTTTTCAGGGTATTTTTTGCCTTTACTTTTACATACCTTTTAAGATCTTTTGTATTTCCCAGATATATTTTTTCTCAAGCTAAGTGAAAAGCGCGACAGCACGGGTAGCCCTTTCTTCTGAAATTGTTTTTGGGGCCACATTTTCCTTATTTTAAAGTCTTGTGCCTGCTTCAAAAGAGAGGGTGTCATCAGGACAGAGAAACCAGATAAATGGGTGTTGTACTTTGAGTCAGTATGGATGAATTTCTCTTGCAGTTTGAGTTTTCAGCCAGCTTACACTTTTTTATTTTCCAAAGAAGGATGCTGTTCTTTCTGACTGCATCTTCAGCTATGGTGGGGAAAGTGCTCTGTATATAAGGAATCTAGATGCTGTTCATTTATTTTTCATGTTATCTTCCATACCAGATGATTTCTAGAAGTCTTCTACAATATTCCCTGTATTTTGTCAGGATTTTTCTGGACTTGTAGTAGGACAAAGGTGAAAATTTGTGAGAAGAAAATATGTTGTGGTATTCAGAGGGGTTTTTTTAGGTATTTTTTCATATTTTTGACAAGGACATCATAACATTCAAGAGCATTTGTTCAAATTTGAATGTAAGAGAAGATAAATACAGGCTGCGGTGTGGGTGGCATTAAATGGGGAGGTTTGTGTTCTTTCTGTCGCTAGTTTTAAAAAAGAAAATATAAGTTGACTAACCAGTTTCAGACCTTGAATGATTTGAACCTCTCAAACCACTATGTTCCTACAGCCTGTTCTGGACAGGCAGTGGTTCTTCAGTGACTGCAGAGGATTTCTGGCTGAAAGATAGTGATCTAATTTAACTTCCTCTCTAGCATTTAAAACTAACCATTTTTATTGAGAATGAGGAGGGTTTGGACAACACAGACATTGGGAATCAGCAAAAGAAGCTGAGAGGAAGACTGAGATTCATAGGACTATAACAGCAGCTCTGAAGAGGAGGAGCAGGTGTTACAACAGAGAGACTGTATTTGATACGTCGTCCTACTTGCTGCCATTTCATTCTGTCTGAGGAAAGAATATGCTACTCATAATTACTAATGGAGTATTTTTCAGTATTTAGCTTGACATGCTAAGTTAGTAAATTTTCTTACCCATAGCTAGCATGTTATATAAACCACACTAAAACATAAAGTTCATTTCATTATTGGTTTTTTACACTTAATCTTCCTTGTAGTTGCTGCTCTTAGCCTGGCTTTCTGTGGAAATGAGTATATGATACCACAGCATCGCTTGTCTCCTCATGTTAGTGTCATCCTTTCCCGTTGTTGCTCTTCCCCTGAGACACTTCTGAACTTGTAGGCCAGTCTCAAGCAAATCTGAAAGGGATTGCAAAGACAAGACTAGAGAAAGTCAAGCTTTGTTCCATTGCTTTGTCCCAAGCAATAGTTCATGCCTGCTTCTGGCTATGTTTGTGTGTACCACGATAGTCAGTAGTAGTTTAAAAGGGACTTCAATATTCCACCTGGGTACTGGCTTGGGTCAGTGTGTAAAAACTATTGTGAAAAGTACTTGCAAACATTTAGTAGCACAAAGTGATACAAAAAAGTTATAATGAAATTCCGCATTCATGTTTCTATTTTTGAGTGAAAAATAGTAGGATAATTTTCTGTTCTTGGTTTTTTAGTTTTGAATTCAGCTTTTGGTTTGGCAGTGTCTGCACAATACCTTGGCTAAGTTCTGCAACTCCAGAAAAAAGGATGATTTTAGCATGACTTAGAATATCTGTGCAAGAAGGACATTTTAAGTCATGATCGTTTTAGAAATTCTGGTTTTGCACAGTGATAATTTTTTTTAACCTGCTTAGTCTCTGTCCTGGGAAAAAATGATGTTGTGGCTAATCCACTTTGGTTTTATGGAGAACACATGAAATACTCCAAAAATAATTTTAAAACAAGTTTTAACAATTTTAAACCCTGTTGAGAGGCATTTGTAAAGTTATGGAACTTCATTCTGTTAAAAGAACAGGGGCTGAAAACCTGTGTAAGTATTGCCCAGTAAATATAGCGGTGTAAGTAATATTTTTTCAGATATCTTAGTCATGATCACAAACATTCGTTACTGAATGTAGAATTATTCTTCTTTGATTACTAAGCAGACACCATAAATAGCATTTTTTAGTCTGTGAATATTGCTTGTGGATGTGAACATGCATCATTAAAATTAGGCATGGTACCCACTGGCTGATTTATTAGGCAGGAAATTTTAATCATGGCTTTGAAGACATGAAAATGTTCTGGTTTCCTGAATAGTCCATACTGCAGTCCAGTTTTTCTGCTTACAAAATAGCATTTTCTTTTAAAAAATGGAAATAAGCCTGTTTTGCAATTTGCACTGCATTACACCATGAATTTTAGTTATTTAGGGGATGATTGCTTTACTGGGATGAGGTGGTGTGCCTTCTCGGGGACAGAATAAATGAGTTTTTCCTGTTCAGCTGCAGATAAAGATGACAGCTCCGAAGACATCTCGGTGCCCAGCAGCCCGCACACGGAAGCAATCCAGCACAGCTCTGTCAGCACTTCCAACGGCGTGAGCTCCACGTCCAAGGCGGAGGCGGTGGCCACCTCGGTGCTCACGCAGATGGCGGACCAGAGCACGGAGCCCGTGCTGTCCCAGATCGTCCTGGCGCCTCCCTCCCAGGCCCAGCCATCAGGAAGTTGATTAGAAACTTGCATTGCATCAGTTCCTTAGATACACATCTGTGACTTTAAAGGGAAACCAACAACAGACCAGTCTCCATCTAGGAGAAATTGTAGCTTAAAATTATTCATTTTTAAAAGTCCAACTCAAATTTGGCTTTAATGATTGGCAGGTGGAGATGAGATAGAACACCAGTTCTAGTCTCTTTGCAAAAGACTTTTTTTTTTTAAGTATTAGTTTTACTAGTTATTTTTTGTGCTTAATGTGTAAAGTGTGTGTACAGTACAATGTGGTTTATTTCATTTTTAATTTGGTATTATTTTAACAAACTTTGGGGTGAATTACTGAAGGTCATCCCCAAGACTGTGATAGTAATATTATGTGACATTTTTATACCAAAGTTCTGCATAGTCCCTATTGACTTTGTAACATTAGCAAGGTCATAAAGCACTAGGCAAGAGAAAGACAGTAACAGTAAATTTGCTTTTAGTCTTTTTGCCTTTTTGTTGTTTTGCACATTATGAGAGGAAGAACATTGGAAGAAAAACATTTGGTTTTTTTATGTATAGCATTTTGGTTGGCTTGTAACTGTTGGGGTTTTTAATTTGTTTAGTAGGGCCAGTACAGTATATGACATACAGTACTTATGCACATACCAATCCTAGATGAGGATCATTACTAAATAGATTTGATTTTTTTTTTTAATTTTAAATTGATGTCAGGTGGGTTTTTTCCCACACCAACACTTGATTCTGGTGGGAGGAGAGCTTTAATTCTCCAGTCAGAATAGATATCTATAACCACCCCTTGTTGCTAGGCTGAAACCAGTAAGCATATTGTAAAATACAGGGTTATCAAGTATGGAATACTTAGTATTCCAAAGTAGGATGATATTTTGTGGATTTTTGAGTCGCAGACTAAGGAGTTTACTCATGGTTTTGGATGCCAGAAAAGCCTAAAATCCTTCTTCAGACAACTCGACTTTTTTTTGTCATTGTCTTGTACTTGCAAGCTAACTTGTACTTAATTCTTGTGTAAGCACTGTCATCTTTTAGTAGCAAAAATTTTGATACCTTTCTTGTGGAAAAAAAAATCAGTATCTACCGTATCTTGGAAACAATGTAATTATAATGTGGTGTGTGTGGTGTGTGTGTGAGAATGGTTCAGTAGTTAATGCCAGCAGTCTTTTGCTTGAATGTTTAAAGATGCCTTCAATGTGATGCTGGCTGATAGGTGATTGCAGTTTTAAAATGTTATTTACTGTGCGAACTTGGATAACTAACATTCCATGATGTAGTTTGTTTCTGATGAGATGATTGTAGGTACACTTTTTCTCATTATCCAATCATCTGTAGGATACTGAGTTTTTTAAATGTGCCATTATCTATTTTGATTCTGTACTCATGTTCAAAATACAGTACAATATTTTACAATAGATTAAGTTGTTTTAAAAAAAGTAGATGTGTGCTTTCAGGTCGGAAAACTTTGTATAATAGGAAAAACAGATGCATAGTAGCAACTGGCAGTAAAGCAGGATTCCATTATGTATATAACAAAGATTTAATGCATTTATAATGGGTTGTGTAGTTCATTTGCTCTTCCTTCTCCACACTATGCCATGCGTTTTTAAGTGTCAGTGCCATCAAATTTCTATTTGGTTTAGTTTTAAATCCAAAAATGTAATTGATCCACAGGAAAATATAATTTCTGCAATATATATACAACCATACTATAATGAAAACTGGACAAAGAAGTATCTAAGTCATATATGTATCATTGCAGGGCTTTAAGCATGAAAATATTAGGGATTCTAAATATTTTGTATTTTAAAACTAAGAAAGTTGTGTTGATAACCTCATGTGTTTAAAAGTCTTACTTTCCCAATTTCAAGATAAAAAGCTGTAACAGTTATTGAACGTTTCCAGGATGGTTAAATACAATGGACCTCTTGCGAGAAAGAAATGAATTGCAAAGGCACAAAATGTGAATTCTGCAAGAAAGCTCTACAGTCACTTTTCATTGTAGTTTTGGTGGACTAGATGAGGCCTCATTGATTATACTATAATTTGCTCTCCTAAACACAAAGGCTTTTAAATCATGTAAGTGGAGTTTTTTTATAACAAAACTATTGCGCTTGTAAAATAAGTCTACATAAGTGTATAGGAGATGTGTAAACAGTTAATGAATTTAACAGTGGGGCTGGCAAAAGAACCATTAAAATCTGTGTTCAGCAAATAGGAAAAGGTATTAGCCGTACTACCATGGGTTCCGTTTTGAGACGTTGTCACACTACTTCTGTACTTAGCATTTTGCGTCTTTACATTTGACATGTTTCACAAACTGTACTGTTTTCTTTTATGTGCAGTTTGCATGAGTAAATCATCAAAGAGAATAAAATCTATCTTTAAGTTATGTTCCTATTTTAATGAAATTATAATTGTTCTAAAAGGCAGCACTGTCTTCAGACTTATTTCTTCATCCTTGCAATTATCAGCATTTTTCTGGAAGTCATTACTGTAATGTCAAAGTAATGTTATGTGAATGAGAACACGTATGTTTCTTTAGAAAATAAGGCAAATACCATTGCTCTGCAGCTGAGTTCCAGCAGCTTCTGAGGAACAAGCCTTGTATCATTAGTTCCAGGAGCCCAAGGTAATCCACAGATAAATGAGTTCATAAACATAGCTTGGTGATCCCAGATGTTGCTCAGCCATTTCTGGTTGCCCTGAGTTCCACAGCAAAAGCGCTGTGTGTAATCAGAATTTCCACCTAACTTCCAGTTATTTTAATCGTATGTCAGTATACATGAAGCCAGAAATAACAGCTATAGTCAAATGAATGGTTCGCAGTTGTGTTGTCAAAGGTTCAGAAAAAACCATGCCCTCACGCCTGATGTTTAGAATAGTTAAAGTGGTTTGGGCTTATTTATGGGTGCTGGAAACATGCGTAGAATGGCACATTCTGCTATCATTTGAAAAGCTTGTGACAGAACCCCAGTATGGAGGCTTGGGGGAATCAAAAGGGTGAAGTTGCTGTGTGTTTGCATTTGTTCCACGTAGGGACCACATTAAGCAAAGCTGCACCCAACTTTCAGCCCAATAAGAGAATAATGCCTGAGGTCCCCCTTCCTACATTATGTTCTTTTTCTGACTATATGAGCTACGCTTGTGACTCCAAGGGAACAAAAACAAGGCTGTACAGGGGTACTCTAGGCAAGGGGTGTGAAGGGTGGAGAACCAACCCACTCCTTAATGTCTGTGCTGTAAAAAGACACGTGTTTATATATTAGCTATTCAATCTAAGTAAGCTTTTTTTCTGTTTACAATGGTAAGAGAGGCTGGGCAAAGGAAGATATTACACTGAGAGGAGATGACAGAAGTGTGGGATGAGCAGTGATTTCAGCTACCTGAATTACAGGAGTAATTTGCTTAGAGACAGACACAAACATTTTAATTGGTCATCATAAATGATAACGAGGAGAAAGCATAGTGAAATTAAGTGCATCCTAATAAAGTAAGGTATGTTAAATTGCACTGAAGGAAGCTTGAGCAATGCTTCTTGACATGATTAATATACTCATGACAATGTGTCTAATGAAGGCTGTTTGCATTTATATGCTGCCTGTTGCTTCCCTCAGTAGGGACATAATTGGAACTGTGCTCATTTATACTGCAGAACAGTGAGTCTTGGCTTGCAGTAGTCTTTACATTTGTTTTTAACCATCATATCAAAAGTAACCCTGGTATGATTTATTTATGTGTTGTATAATGCTGTGTAGTAGGGTTGGTTTGGGTGATTCTATCATGAAATTTTCAGTTTCATAATCCTCAGTGGTAACTCTCCTTTTCATTTTAGGTTTTAATGTGACTTCTTTCCTTTTTTTTTTTCCCCTTTATGGAATGCAGGATCATGACCTCATGACCTTTCTTTTTCTTTCCTTTCTTCCTCTTCAAAATATTTTTCTTTGTGTGATGAGCCCCAGAAAGTGCTTACATACTTAGTGTGGAATTCTTTCTTTTTTCGTATTGCTTCCTCCTTGGTTGTGTTAACCTTCTATAGCAAATTTCCATTTCTAGAAGTTAGAAGTCAGAAAAGGAATTTCTGCACACTCTGTACCTTGTCTTCAGGTAAAATAGATATGAGAAGCTTATGTTATATTGATACTTACATCTTCCTAAACCAAGATACACTATAAAATACGTATTTAAGTATGGAAGGACTTCTGAGTGTTACAAAATATTTCATTACAGATGCTGCGCACAACTAATGAGTTTAGGTTGTATGCTGATGGCTTCGTAACTCTGCAAAGTGCAGCCCTCTCCAAAAGAGTTTTTAACTTCCTAGGTGTGGGGTTAGTTATCATCTAATCACATGGCTGTCAGTAGAACAAGACACACAAACTTGATCCAGTTTCTGTAATTACTGTATTTTAAACCTTGCTCAAATCTTTATCCCTCTTCTATTACCATTTGTATAATAATGTGTTATAAGCACTTTATCCTATTCATTTCTAGGGGAAGAGGAGGGACAGGGGAGGAGGTTCTTAAGTTTTTAGATAAACTACCTGTAACTTAATTTAATCGGGGATGAATTGTTAATCAGAAGAGTGTTGTAAAATCATTATGCAAAGACAATTACTATTTTTAGTCCATAGGTAAAGAGACAGTAGCTTAAGCTGCATAGACTGACTAGAAATGATAACAAGCATAGAAGGTGCAGAACAGCTTGAAGGAAAGGAAAGGAGTCATGCTTCTAGGAACTTTCCTTTGGTTTTAATACCAATAGAAGAAACAGTGGGGTAGGGAGTGGGCAGTATTTGTAACCACCTTGGGTAGCAGGGCCTGGTGATATTCCAGTTTGCAATTAATGAGCTTAAAAGGAGAGTACTCTGGCTTAGGGAGGACTGTCAGTGCCGGGCTGAGATGAGCCTCAGGAATGAGGGCACTGCCAGGGAGATACTTTCAGAGGAATAGGATTGCAGGGAGCCAGGTTTTCCTCACCTCACTCTTGCCTGTGGCTATCTCAATACATCAAAGTACAAACATGAGCTATTACAACTCCATTTAACACCATCTGTGCCCAGGTGGATGGGATGTGCTGAAAGCCTGTCTTATGGCTGTGTTTAGCTACCTGAAAGACTGAAGCTAAGGTCTATCTTTTTTCCTACTGCCTAAAATGTTCCTGCTCTAGTTTTGCTGCAAGGTAGTACTGGCACGGTCCATGAATAGGATTTCCCTCCCTTTAGCTGAATCACTTGTTCTAGACCATTATGGGAGGCAAAAATACTGCCTTTGAGAAACTACTGGGCTGCTGCATTTTATTAAGTGAATGATTTCAAAAAGCCTACTAATTTGCTTATGTTTAAAAAGAAAATGGTAAAATATATCTGTCCTACATCTGGGATTCTAATCAAAAGAAAAAGGAGATGAGCAAGGAGAGAACAAGGCCTCTGCCTTAGCAGCAAACAAAATAAACTGCCCTGAATAAATTGAGAAAATGAAACCGAGGGGGAAAACATCTGCGCTAAGAAGGTGCTGCATTTCACTGCTCAGTTATACTCCCTTTCCTCTGACACGAAGATGCATTCTGTGAAGATCTGTTTCTTCCTAATGTTAACGGTGATGTTGGGAACGTTTTGATCTCACTTGAGGTAAGTAGTATAAACATCCTGATACTCATAATGCTGTGTTGAGAAAGATACTCTTAAAGGTGATATAACGTGTAGTAGTCATTCGGGCTGCCTGTAAAATGCCAAGAGACTTTATAGTCAGCCTGGCTGTGAAAACAAGCAAAAGGCTAATACTTCAGTTTTCTTGCTTTCTGTCCTTTCTTTCAGCAGAATTGCTGTAGAGGGCTAATGATTTCTGCTGAAAAAAATACATAATCCTTGTAAATACTGAGGAGATGCTGTATATTTCACTGGATGACAACATTTTGAGCACTTGCTCATTTTGTTGACTATTAAGCTATTAAGTTTACAATTTTTGACTTTAATACATGTGTGAATATGTAAAATATTTCTTTATCCTGTACCTTTTTACCCAAACTTTAGAGTCCTGATTCTAATAGGACTTTACGCTTTCTTCTTCTCTAAGTTATGCAGCACTCTCTTGAATGGTGTGTAGGAAGGTTGCTGGCCACAGAGCCTTGAGTTCTGTTCCCAGTTACCATACAACTGGAATGCTGTTTCTGAGTTGGCAGCAGGGTTGTATTTATCATGTATGGCACAGCATTGGCTTCTTGGGATGGAAACACATTATACTGACTTGGATGCTTCCCTTACATTGTAAGTACCAGTTTGGTATATAAATTCTGTACTTTTTCCTTGTTACAAAGGTCTAACAAAGTCCTTTTGTTTCAAGAAAGAAACTCATGATCTTTAACCGCTCTTGTAATTTCATGTCTAGTTTAGGTTTTGTTGTTGTTTTCACATACTGGGTAAGGGCACACACTCCACCTTCATGGAACCACACTTCATAATGTGCCAGGCACTTAGGCATGTTCCTGAGGGTGCATAAATCCCACAGGTCTTGTCTCTTGAAAAAAATATCAGCACTCTGTCAGAGTTACAGTGTTACAAACTTTCACAGATTGAAAACTTCCAGTTTGACATGTCTACTGATTTATTCTAGTCCAGTTTATGTTGCTGGAGAATAGTATTAAGCTAAATTTAAACTAAAAGAAAGGGCAGGTATATACTAAAACTATGTAATGCCATTTAAAGTGTTGCAGCACACTATTATTTTAAATATTTGACTCAAAGCAGCTTTTCTACATTAACAACTTCAAAGAAACTTGTGCCTGTTTTATGAAGAGGTGAGGATTAATTTTATCCTAGTGAAGTAAGGTTCCTTCTATAATGAGTCTTTTCCAAGCAAGTATGAGAGCAGGATCTGATTTAGCCACTCCTAAAGACCGTCAATGCTTCTGTCATTAAGCATAATTTAGTCAAAGAGAATTTGAGCAGTGCACAGACTTGCTGTGCATCATCATGTACAGTCTCCTGTTTTGCTGCAGAGTAAGGGAAATACTCCTGCTTGGTTTAATCTGACATTGAGAGGCTTACAGATGCCAAACAATGTCAGTTTAAACAATGCCACCTACATGTCACCCCAGGTTGTGCCCAGTAGAGCTTCACTGCACCTCTGGGTATGATACATTGTACCCTGCAAAGATTAAGAATGGAAATCATCACAGCTTGTACAAGCAAAAACTAAAATGAACCACAGAAAAATATAATATTAATAAGTGAATATTATTAAATTATTATTTCATAATAAGGAAATTGTAACAGCTCTCTTCCTGAATGGTACTCTGTTTTATACTGCAATCTGTGTTAAGGGTTTATCCAAAAATAACACAGGAAATACTGGATAGAGTTACTGGAGCAAGGCATTTCTGGCAGATTTTCACGGCATGCTCCAAGTCTGTGACCTGGCCTACATTTGTCTTTCATTTAAAGTGTGGAAGAGGTTTTTGGTAAGTGCTGACAACAGCTCAAACCCCTACCTACTGAGCTGAGGGTTGAAGAGTCACAAGCTATAGGTAAATAAACGGGACTTATCAATCTGCAAATGAAATGTCTTCTGTTAGTCATGGTTTGCTTATACAAGACAATGGATAATAAATTATTAACCAAATGAGGTAAGTAATTCCATTTTGTACTGTTTCCTGCTGTGTGTAACAAATAATCCCAAACCTGTGAGTTTGTAATTTCTCAGGAACAAAATGCCATCTAGTGGTAACTACTGGATATTTTGAGCAAATACTTTTTTTATATTGACATCAAGTTTTCTTTTTTTTCCTGATATTCTACATTTTACAGCACATTAAGGTCTTGAGAGAAGAAGAGTTTGAGGGAAGGTACAGTCCCCCCAAGCTGGGCCAGCAGTGGCAGGGGCACCATACTTCCCAGCTGCTTGGGAGCTCTCTTTCTGCCTCAGGGAGGTCAGGGAGGTTTCCCCTGCCAAGCATTGGATAAAATTTCATACCTAGTTGGTAGGCCACGCCTTACTGTTACTTGATACTAAAATACAATCTGGCCATCGCTGTATGAAAAGAGCTGAAAGCCACCTCTGCTTCACTGACTGCTCATCTGTCTCTCCTGGTAGGAGGCTTTTCCCTCTGGGTCGTCATTCTCCACGGAGCTAAGGGGAAGCCATCCCTTCTGCTCTTCCAATGAACTACCAGCAAATGGTATAAGCTTCTCCACAGTGTAGTTTGCCTACTTGACTCCTCAGAGTAGAATATAAACTCTAAAAATATTAACAACACTAAAATTTGGCTTCTAGAACAGACTCCTGAAAAAGTAACTGCCATAAACTGGCTTTTAGAGTTGAATAACAGAATTTATTTGTACAGCAAGAATAAATAATAGAAACAAAACCTTATGCTTCTATTTAAATATATTCATCAATGTAATCAGGGCATAGGAGCCTGCATGTGATACGAGCCCACTGATGGAGATAATCTGGCTTTACACATGGAGCCGATTGAGGAGAGCTCTGCAGCATTTCATCTTTCCATGGGTTTGTACTTCATTGTGATAGAGGTTGTGTGGTTGTTTATGGGTCTGCTTTTTCCATGCATTGTTTGAATTCCTCCATCTGCTGGTCCACGTTGCCCTATTCCATTGCAAGTTGCTGGCAGCAGCAGTTGCCAGGGCTATAATCAGACTGAGGGTCTCTGGGATGTGTTCTGCAGGCTGGTGCAGAAATCTAATCTGTGCCACTGACGTCACTGTGTAAGTCTATGAAAACAGCATGACATCGGTTTGGTGGGCTGGGAAGGAGTTTGTGGATAGATAAAGAAATCCTTAACCTTGACTCTTGTTTTATGTGCTCTTTGAAGTAAATTGTAGCAGACTAAAGAGTCAGATTAACAAGGGCACTCCCAGCACAGGTTTTTAAGAGGGTCATCTGAGAGTTTGTGCTGCTCTGTGGTCACTGCCGTTGCTGTGATGCAGCACTCGTGCACTCGTCTGTCCCTCTAGAGTGCTGCTGGTTATTTTCCTAGACACTGGCATTGGCCAACAGCCAGTGCAGCTGCAGAGAAAGAGGAGGGAGCAGAAACAGGACTAGAGCAGCGCTGGTTTAGGTGGGAGTAAATTGTCGTGGAAGGCAGAACAAGATTGGGGAGCATTGGCAAATGCAGTCTGAAAAGCATCAAGAAATCTGTCTTGCTCGTGCTTGCTAAAAATAGATGAGGAAATCCCTAGATCTGGGACAATTTCTTAAAGCTAGAATAGTGGCTTTCTCTGAGTAACAACTGCAGTCTTGCAGCTGTTGCAGCTGCATTTGCCCTTCACTCTCAGGTTTTCAGAGCAGCAGGATGCTTTAAGGAGGTTATGATTCTCCACAGTCAGAAGAAAGGCATTCTGTTGTGCACACAGTAAAGAAATCTTAAGAGCAAGTGGCCCTGTGATGGAACCTTGAAACAAAGGAGAAAGAATAAGGAAAACAGCTGATCAGTAATGATCCACCTGAACTTTGAAACTGTTTTTGAAGCTGTTTAGCTCCATGCAAAAACAAGTGAAATAGAATATAGTGCCAACACAATGTTTTTCATTCCTTCAAAGAACTGGGCAGAATGAATACAATGTTACTTCCAGTGTTTTTATGGGGGGATTTTGTCTTTATATGGCTAATGGTTATATGCTGTAAGGAGGTAATTATTTTAATGCTATGTAACATTATAATCTGGATTATTGCTTTTGATTTCAACACTCAGACAATAAACTAACTGGATTTTTTTTGGCCCTTGTTCCCCTAAAACAGTTTAAGACACGTTTGTCATGAAAATGCATCCATGTGGAAGCAGAAAGGAGAGCAGTTTTCCCATGGGGGACCAAAGAAGCTGTTTCTGACAACAGGCAGCAAAGTGGCAGTTGAAATGTTGCTGCAATGCCCACAGAAATGATGAGGGCCTGGGTCCCTCTGCTCCTGCAGTATTGCACAGGGTTTGCCAAAGAGCTTTACTTGGTTTTGTCTTTTCAAAACATATTTTCTTGACTTACTGGCCTTTAAGAAAAAAAAACAACAAACAAAACCAACTTTCTTTGGAAAGTTATCAGTGACTCATTAGTGCAGATAAACTCTGAATTCTGAAGTCGTTGTGTTTGCATTGAAAGCATTGGTGTAATATCTCTGTGTAGAAAACCACTAGAAACTGAGTGTTGGAAAGACTAAACCAGGAATTAGTTTCCTATATATCTGCTTGATTGAGGATTGCATGCCTTTACAATTCAATACATGAAGTTGAATTCCAGATCTGAGCTTGGTGTGGTGATGTGCAAGTCATGTTTCAACATCGGTTATCTCTTACTTTGTTTAGAATAAAACCTCTGCTTGCACAGCTAAAAAGTTGCCAAGTCTTTGTAACAGTGTAATTTAGTTGGGATTTGCTAAGGGGTTTTCCACATGTCTTGGTTAACAACAAGTAAAATGTACACCACTGTGGGATGTAATTATTATTAAAGAAAGAGAAATAATGCTTTTGTCTTCCCTTCCTTTTTTCCTCCTTCCCCCCAAAAAAAACCAGTGACATCAGGTACAGAAAAGAGAAATTTCTCTCTGTGGGCCACATAGTAAATAATGTATTTTGGCACAGTTAGAAGGGCTCAGAAGGAATCAGATAATTTTCTCCTTTCATAACGAATCTTACTGTTGTAAACTTGCAGTTCGCTAAGACTATTGTGATACTGGCAGATAAATTAATGAATAGTGAAAAATCTCAAATCCTAATTAAATCCCACTATTACTTCCAGGGCTGGTTTATCTCCTCTCCAGGAATACTTGATTTGAACAGCTTGTTTAACAGGAAGAGCTATTGATCCCTTCAATAACACTTTAGAATCATTAAGAGGAAAAACTTTTAATCTCCTTCAGCTCTTTGAAGTTGCTTTGGTTAATGTCATCTCTCTGTGATCCTGAAGAGCTAATGATGTTCTTGAAAGATATTTCCAACATTATTGTCCCTTGCATTTTGCGCCCTGCTGCATGCTCACAGAGTTAGCTGTGCAGTAAAGCAGAAGGGTACCAGTACTGCATGTGCTTACCTGCTTGGTCTGGAAGGTTTTATATCCTCCTTCAAAAGTCTTCCTGGTGGAAATATCAGAGGTTTTTTGAACTTCAGATTAGTTATCCCGAGCTTCTGCTATCTCAACACTTTGAGGCTTGGACTTAGAAGCATCTTCAAGTCATTAAATTTCATTCTACAAAGGCCCTTGATAACTTGATTGCATATGGAATGGAATGGAATGGAATGGAATGGAGCAGAATAGAATAGAATAGAATAGAATAGAATAGAATAGAATAGAATAGAATAGAATAGAATAGAATAGAATAGAGCAGGGAATTATCAGAATGTTTCTAGACTTCATTTCTTATTTATTTTTCTAAACTATTACATAAAATTCAACTTCAAATATGATGCAGTTTGCCTTACCAGGGCCCACATATCCTTGTTCATGTAAAGTGCATTACTGAGCCTTAAAATACCCTTAAATGTTTCATGTGGTCTAAATCATGGACATCATCTCCCAGAACCCTAAATATTCTAGAAGGTGCAACTCTGTCTGAGAAGCAAGTTGCACAGGATAGCTAATACCCCCATTAAAAACATTAATTTTGACTGGCTTCAGTAACACTTACATTGGCTTCTCTAAGAATGTAGAAATTACTTTGAGGGACTCATATCAGAATATCCAATAATTGCACCAAGAGTGTGTCAGTTCTATGCAGCACTTCAGAATTGCTGAACTGTTATGAGAAGGTTCAATTTCTTTAAAAATCCCTCAAATCCATCCAGGGGCTCTAGAAGTGGATCCAGTAGTTCTAGAAGCCTCAACTGATTGCATGCAGAGCCACTGCCAGTTCTGTGGCACAGCTTATGGCTTCAAGTAGGAGATAATCACTAAGGGTTAAGGACATTTTGAAAGATGGGACTAGAAGTATCTTGCAGATTTTTATATTTTTTGATGGCTAGCTTGTTTTTAGTCTTTATGGATGAAATTATAGTCGTAACAGTTTATTCCTGAGATTGCTTTGCCAGTGGCCTGCCTTCTGTTTTTTAACTTGCAATTACAAGGTTTTTTTCCAAACACATACAAGCACTATTTCAGCTAATGCTTAATATGAATTTCTAAGCATGGTATAAAACAAAATATTATGAAAATTAAATAGAAGGTATAAGCTGCATTTTACAGCCAGCATAAACACACTTATGTGTTTTATAGCCATCAGTATTATCTCCTTTGACACTTGAGGCTTGTCCCTAGGAGACAGAAAGCAGAAACTTTCTGGAATTTCTTTAATTAGCCTGTTCATTTCACTTAATAAAACAAGAAATCAAAACCATATTGTGTTTCTTACAAAGGACTCTTAGAAAATGTAACTTAGAGTATGTAGCTCTTATATCTGAGTGAAAATGCAAGCAATTTTAAAATGTCCTAGTATTTTAATAATTTTGTTACTGGCTGATTTGACATTAGGAGTCTATGCTTACGGGATATGCCAGTAAGTGTGCACACAAGCAATAAGAAAGCTCATAAAAAGCCTGGTGTTAAAGTGCATTCAGAGCAGCTGCAAATGAAAAAAAAAACAAAAAAAAAAAAAGCCCTTTTGCAATTATAAATAGTTTTGATATTGTTAGCTGTAAACACCTGGAACCTGCTGCAAGAGACATGCTGTGCATGTCAGCATCAAAGTTTAAGATCATATAATTTTGCCAAGATACATAGGTAGCATCAACTATATCCTAGCCATAGTACCTGTTCATGATGTAATTCTCACCACATTTATGCACATCCTGGAGATCCAGTTAAGCAGAGTCATGATGCAAAGTTCCTTAAGGATTCTTTCAAGACGGACTTTGTTCAGGAAACATAGGCAAGAGGGAGCTTTTTTCCTTTGATGCAGTTCCATTCAAAAATGGCATAATGTCTCATAACATCAGTCTAAACACAGCACATTCTTTAGATTTCCAGTAAACTGTCGTACTCAGACACGAAAGAACCACGCAGACACCGTTCTGTCAGGTTAGGAGCCAGGGCCAAAAAGAGGGCCGAAGAAGGGCCAAAGAAGGGCAAAGAAGGCCTGGCCTCTTTATTCAGTCAGTTGTATATCTTTTTAGAGAAAACCATGGGTTGGAGGATGGGGTTACTACCTCTCAATGACACTGGTCAGACCAAAAGCCTATCATATTTCTCCGCCTTACAAAAAGAATGATAATAATAAAGACCGGTAGGTAAACATGGCCTTATATTTACAGAAAATCCGTGAGAAACTCTATTACAGGAATGAAAACATAGAACGACTGCAAAACTCAGGGCGACAGTAAACAGCATTAGTTTAGTTTTAAAATTAAGACTGTGCTTGTGTGCTCTTCCCCTTAGATCTTGTGGCATTCACTTCTACTGTAACTAGAAAAAAATCCAGCTCTAAAGGTTGTCATTGTCACCTTTTTCTGTCAAACATTTTTTCACGAGCCAGAGAGCCAAAAGCAGGTGTGTTAAGCCCATTTTTCATTTCACTGATGTACATTACCCACTGTGTACCAAACTGCTCCAAGTTGTTATGGGACATAGTGCAAGTCGTATGGATGAGGACAGGATGCCAAATGTGAGTTTCTAATGTGGTAGTTGTGATTCTGTGATTTAAAACAGGAGCTGTGGTGGATGTTATACATATACACCTTCTGTAGCAATGATCATAAAATTCAAGATGCAAGTTCATTCTAGTAACTGTTATTTTGCTAGTCTGTACCCTGTAGATAAAAGAAAAAAAATTATCTCCAAAATCTACAGACTAGCACAGATCCTAATAAAACACTGATTATGTCTGATTTGCAAAGGTTGTTCACAGCTGCTGCAGTTGATGCAGGATTCTCTCTCCCTCTATGCCTGTATAGTGTTTGGTAAATTGGGTTTAAATGACTTTGCCATTAATAATGAACAACAGCAGCATCCAAAAGACAGGCTCAAATGGCAGTTGTCTCATCAAAGGGAGAAAGATTATCCAAAATGCTGGCAGTGTGCAAGGGCAAATCTGGGTTTGGTGAAAGGCTTGATGTTATGTTCAAATAACTGTCATCTATATAAATATTAATTATAACTAGCAAGCTTGGTAGTCAACCTTCAAACTTTTTATTGATGACTTTTAAATTAGCTAAAATAATTGAATTTATCTTACTGAACAAGTGGTAGAAATCTGCCTTGCTGTTTTCCAAGGAGTAAGTGTCCCATTGCAAATACTGTGAACTCCAAATCCGCTCAGTAAGGCAGCCCTTGGCCACTTCCCTGCCTGCCCCACAAACTCCCAGCAATTACACATTATAAGCGAAATTAAATTCTGCACATGACAAGGCTTCTACAAATGCTGTTTTCCAGCTGTCAAGGGGATCTGTAGCAGGAAGGCACTAACGGTGATAAGATGCTACCCCTATTCATCAGGTAACATCTCACCATGTCTTCACTTTTACTGCTTCCCATTAATACAGGACAGCTTTAATTTATGGTGGGTTGGGGTTTTTTTCCTTCACACAACATTATATTTACTAGTTGGGAACCTGTTTTTACAGTTGTGTATAAATCTTTAAAAATGTCAGTGATTAATTTTAAAATCTCATTTATCACTATATGATTAGTGAATTAGTAAAGGTTTGAAGAATAAATGTCAAGTAATTAGAAGCAATTTTGTACCAGACTCTCAGACAAGGTGATGGATCACAGAAAAGCCACTGGAAAATGGGCCACTGGTCCCACGGTGCTCAGCACCTAAAGCAAGACAGCAAAATGAGAGGGGCCAAAATAAAAAAAAAAAACCAACTGACCACTAGAAACCAACCCCAAATCCCAGTGATGAAATTTTACATGAATAATGAAGCTGTAGTAACTGACTGCAGTTTCTAAAGAACTTTGAGGTTTGAGAGATGAGGCAAGAAACCTCTGAAGGACAATGAGAAAGCCAGAAAATAGCATGTTACACATGTATTTATCTTATGGAACCTTTATCCTTGAGGTACACTTTGCAAATCACCCTCAAATATTCCTACCAGGTGGCAAATATAATAGCACCTTCGCTACACAAAGCAATGCTAACAAGCCAGTTTTGCAAGTGAGGGCTTTTCAACGGCTAAAGAACCAAGGGAACAAAACACCAAGCTCATCCTTGCTGCCGTTTAAACCAAGGTCGTGCACACCGGGGCTCTCTTTTGTGCTCTCCCCTGCGAAAGAGCAAACCTGTGAGCTGGGGTGTCTCGGAAGGAGCAGCCCCTCTGGCCGAACAGCGCCAGGCGGGAGCTGCGTGCCGGCTGCTCCCGAGCACCCGCATTGCTTCCCTTGGTCCCTGTGCACGGCGACGGAGGTTGGTGCTTGGGGAGCTCCAGCTCTTTTCTAATGAAATTCCCAGAGTTGTAGTTAAATCATTGTTATGGCTTGTGCTTAAGATGTGCTGGCTTGATAAGGCATTACGTAATTTTAAGATAATGTTGTTGTTAAACAAATCTCCATGAGGATTTCAGATCCATTCAAAAGCAGGATGTGGTGGCAGGGACCTTCGCCTGGTGAATTTTGGGCTAATGTTTTTTTTCTGCTTTGCACCTTTGATTTCTTCCCACTCTGATGAGGCTATCAGCCCTTGTAAAAGCCCGAGCTGCCATGGGTTAGATGGTACATACTGTGTACGGGCACACTCCGTGCTGGCCCCGTCGCTTGCCAACACCCGTGAAGGATCTGGGTATGAGCTTGATGGTGAAGTCCTTCCAAAAGCTGCTGCTGTTCCTGAAAGCTGCTGGAGCCGGGGCCAAAACATCCTCCTAAGCCAAGCAAAGAATCTAATCAGAAACAACGATGGAGCTCTGTTTTGAAAACTCTGATCGGCTACTCTTCCAGGCACTGTAAAATACAGCTCCAGTAACTGCAAAATGACCAACACGCTTCCCTAGGTTTCAGCAATGACAGCACTAATAGCAAAGGCGTTATCAGACAATTGAAATGAGTAATCAAATCGCTCAGGCTGACCTTAATTGTAGTATTGATACTGCCTACTACAAAAAATAGTTTTACACTCTGAACAGGAAAGCATTTTTAATGTAAACATGCAGTTGAATAGTTAGCAAAAAAGCTTTGGGAGTAGTGGAAGAGTAAAAGCTGGCCATTTAATTGAAGGAAGCTGGAATGAAAGCCTGGGATTTAATTCCAGGAAATGTAAGGGGAAAAAAATCTGAAGATCCAACTTATTTCCAAAAAGCCAAGGAAAACACTCCGTGCACACAAAGGTCAAATCATGTAGGCAGAATTGCAAAGATTTTTTGCATTGCTTTTTTCCAAACCAGTTTTCATATACTTTTAACCTTCTTTTAGCCATGCAATTAAAATATTGTTTCTTGGTAGTCCATCTGCTCAGCAAACTTTTGCACTTTATACATGCAAAATGAAAATGTTTTGTGAAATCCAGTACATCACACTAGAATTTATTTTGGAAGGAATACAAAGAAGGAAACAACCACTCTCCATTTAATTTTTTAACTTTGCCCCCTAAGAGAAGTCTATAAACATAGAGACCTATGTTTTGAAATATTTGACAGACATAACAAATGCCATGTGTTTGTCTTAAAGAATATTTAGAGATATTGAAGACTCCCCACGATCTTTTCTTGGTTCTCTACAGCAAAGATTAGGCAGAATTTTGAGCATGAAAACCTGAGTGCAGCTAACTGCCTACACCACCTATTTTTCAGACAGACCTTTATGCTTTAGTTGCCTTGTAGAAGGAAAGGTGTTTTAGTCATTGCTCACTCTGAGCTGTATTCACAGAACTGGAACCATTAATTGCAGCCTATGTACGTGCTTTTCTTCCTCCAGGCTCTTCTCTGCCAAAAACCTTGTCTTGAAGGTAGGCTTCGCACTGCACGCCCGCCACCACAGTGCCCCAGAAGATGGGACAGGCTCCATGGCGTCCACCACAACACCTGCAAAGCCTGCTTGCCCTGGCTGAGGTCTCCGAAGCCTCTGCTGAAGGCGGTGGATTCGCACAGCTGTAGCGGATTAAACTTGCGTGGATTGTGCTGCGGCTGGGTTTAAATTCTTAGCGCGCACAGCCCGCAGCCGAGAGGGGAAGCGACGGCTGCGGGTGGGGAGCGGCTGTATTGCCAAGAGACGCGGGCTGGCCACCCTGCCTCTGCCGGGGGGCTGCCGAGTACTCGCCGGCCCCCCGGGTAAGCGTCTGCTCTCGGGTTAAAAATGCAAACTGCACCAGCGAGTTACACCAGGAACGGGGTTGTCTTTTCAGTCAAGTGCTTATAGCGCTGAAATTTACAGTCCTGGACAGCGAAACACGATGATAGCTGGGCTGACTGAAATTTCTCGCACGGAATGTTTTGAAGGTTTTCTCTTTTCATGCTTGCTGGCATTTAAGTGGAAATTTTCCCCTCACTTTCAAAAGAGTCATGTTTTTCATAGGACCGTTGGCTCTTCTGCCGGACCAAGCAGGCGCAGCCCTGTCCTGTCACGGCTGAGGAGACACGGGCCGGGGGAGCGGTGCTTTGCACAGGGCATCTCCTCAGAGGAGCAGCGGTGCCCGGGCCGGCCCCAGCGGTGCCCGAGGGCCGAG
>VZRQ01010298.1:466692-532458 GCA_013397975.1 Machaerirhynchus nigripectus | reverse complement strand
AGGGAAAAGTTAGGGTGCCTCCGGAAGCCCCGGCAGCCGAGGGGCTGCGCGGCGGAGCCACGGGCTGGCTCGGGGGGACCCCCGGGAGCGTCGGGGCACACGGGGCGCAGCTCCCCGCGGTGAGCCGGTGCCTTCCTGCCGCGGGCAGGTCCGGGAAAGGAGGCTTTGGGAGTGCTGCTCTGGCCGTGCTTCACAGCCTGGGACGGCGTGGTGGGAACCGGCTTGAGAAAACTCTAGTTTAAACTGTTGAACATGTGGGTTCTCCTAAGTAACGTTATTAAATCAGGCTTGCTTATGCTTAACATGCGCAATTTTACAGCGGGCAAACAAACAAAAAAGAGGCTTCAAATTGTGTCTGGCTACATTAGGTAAATGCAGCAATGCAAATGAAAGCAGAAATTAGAGTTAACAGGCTAATCAGGATACCTGTTCCTGAAAGAAGCTCGTGCACCACAAGTGTTTTCTAGTGAATAGGTTTAACTGAGGATGCGAAGTCTGTTCATAGTGTTTAGACTGTGGATTTTATTTCGTATGTAAACAAATGGCTTGCTTTCATTCATCTCCTGATTTTTGGACTGGTACAGTTTCTTAAATGAATAAAAACTTTTTTTGGGGTTTTCTTAAAAATTGACACCTGCTATGTTATTGTGGCATATTGAGCCCCATCTAAAAACAAGATTAGCACGTGTTGCAAGATAGCTCTCTGCAAATAAAATCTATGTTGTATTTATCTAGCTGCAGTACTGTCTCCCATATTGATATTTCCTGCTCGAGTTTTTCAGGATGCAAAAGGTTCATAGGTCACAGTAAACTGTCTCTGTCATTATAGGCCTGATCTTGTCACTGAGTTCCCTGGACTTCAGGAGGTGCAGGTAGGGGGGTCCTGCAGGTTGTCAGGTGCAGGATGAGGATCAAGCTCTTTAACTTATAAGTGAAAGTGAGCACAGAAATCAGATGGCAGATTGGCGGTTTTACAACAACCGTTGTGCATGTTACATTGTATCATTTTAAATTAGCTGTTAGAAAATATGTAGGCACTGGAGGTAAACAGTGTAGTTGTTCCTAAGAGAAAAAAAAAAACTCTAGGCTGAAATGCACACGTTCTCCATGCTGAGTGTCACTACCATCCTTCTCTCCAAAAATTAAGAATATTTTAATTTTAACTTCTAAAGAAAGTGGCATTCCTATGTCAGGAATATTCATTTTTTTTAACTTATGTGATTCTTTTCTAATTTGCATGTGTTTGTTCGACTGCATGACATATTCTATTAATATAAATCTGCATTACAAAGTAACTTGATGGCTTTTTGTGTTATCAGGTCTGTTGTTACAGTAAATGACATTGATACATGTTAATGAGTCAAGAGAAGACAGAGTGCGGTGCTCTGCTGTGTCTGTCTAGTTTTTAAACGTTATCTTGCTGAGGGTAAAACCTCAGGGTTGCACCCTTTTAGAAGAAAACAAAAAGTAACAATAAAACAATGCAACAAATATGGCTCATGCGCGTCAGCAAATGAATGTGGTGCCTTTCACAAATGTAAAAGCTTTAGAGTATGTCTTAAACTATGAATGCAAGAGTGTGAGTTGTGTAAATGCAGAAATGTATGTGAGTGCAATATGTTTGCAGATGTGGTTGTGATTAATTTATGGTTGAGCTAGCACAGCTTTCTGTGTTGCTGTGAGTCCTCTGAGCTGAGGTAGCTTGCCACACTTTGTCTCAGCACATAACAAAGACAGACTACAACATGCTTGCTTTGAGCTTCAGAAACAGTGTTCAGCCTTTATTTTGAATTTTGGCTGCCGGTGGATAGTTGCATTTTCAGTTACTGCACCATAGTAAATCATTAAAAATATACAAAAGAGTGGGGGTTTTTTTGACATAACCTTCTACCAAAGCAATATCAGCAAATCTGAGGAAAGGCAAAATAAATGTCTGAATTAATGTATCTGTTTTAAGGCATTAAGCAGCTGT
Organism: Machaerirhynchus nigripectus; assembly: GCA_013397975.1. Lineage (NCBI taxonomy): Eukaryota > Metazoa > Chordata > Aves > Passeriformes > Dicruridae > Machaerirhynchus > Machaerirhynchus nigripectus. Next base: position 530,486 of record VZRQ01010298.1, on the reverse strand, counting down.
AAGTGTACTATTTTAAATTCACATCTATCTTATACTGGTAAAATTGTCCTGAGCAAACAGGTCTCAGGGGAGTGGTTTCTTTGGTTCTGCTTACTCACATAAATTCTAGGCTCAATATTCCATTTTTATTTTCTCTAGCCCATAATGATATATCACACTGAACCAAATTTCACCATTCTCAGGCTGCTTCTAATAAGTTGTGCTCCAAAAGCATGTAAAATTTGAGATAAATTGCCATGTCAACTTGGGTGAGGGATAAAATTCGCCAAATTTCCTGGGTCCCTTTCAATTAGTGTGTGCTTGTGTGAGCACAGCAAGGGAGAGGAGAGGGTTGGGAAATGTCATAACGTGCTTTCTCCACACTCTTGGGAGTGTTTTATGACTCTTTTGGTGCATAGTTCATAGCCTCTACTAGGAGGGGACAGGTCTAGAGATCAGGGTGACATTGTTGCAGGTCCTGGATTAACAGGGACAAGTGCTTATCAGACTGTTCAAAGTCAGGTCCTGTTGGAGGTTGCCCTTTGCCATTGTCCTCAGAGCAGCCCCACATTGTCTGCAGTTCTCACCTTTGAGGTGGCACCTTGAAACTCTTGGGAAAGTAAGTTGTGAAAAGAGTTTCTAGTATTAAAAGCATGTATTAACAGCATTTTTCTGCTACAAAACAAGGCTGCTGCCCTTGGGCTTTATGTTGCTCCTGACTTACCCCTTTTCAGTTACAGCTTTTTGGCAAGATTATGATGCAACAATAAAGTACAAGGGAGGAAAACATTAAGACTCTTCACTTTCTCAGTTCTAGTTATTTTGAAATTCTTTTCTTCATCTTGTCACTGTCTCTCAGTCATGACCTTCCAAGATATCCTGTGCTGACAGCTGGCTATATGGAAGATAGATAGGGGGCTGCCCATGTTCCCCTGGTGCAGCAGTACAGATGATGAGTCTGTTTGTGGTGTGGGTTAGGGAGAGAAGAGTTCAGCTGCGTCACAGATGGGAAGAAGAAGAGCAGCCCCTCTTGGAAGCGGTCAGCAGTGGGAGAACCTGGAGGTTGTTAGCTGGAAACATACCTCTGTTACCTCAGTCATGCTGGCTACTTCGGGCAAACATGTCATCCCAGCAGGGTTCATAGTTACACAGAGTTAACACTCACAGACATATGGTGTGATTTTGGCCTGTGCAGGGCCAGAACTTGGACTCCATGATCCTATTGGGTCCCTTCCAACTCAGGATATTCAGTGATTGTGTGATAAAGTTACAGTGGCAGAAGTAGCCTGTTGTGACCATAGGTGGTTACCCATATGTGCCATGCCTTTTGTGGTACCAGCAGAAGCAGGGTTTCACCAGAGCATGCAGTTTGTGTTCCAGTGGCCAAGCGCTTGGAATGCAAGTTTGATCTAACAGTGGAAAGCAGGTCCTGCACAAGGACTGCATCAGCAGAAGACTGGAAGACAGTCAGTTTCTCTGAGAAGTGAAAAAAAAAATTGCTGTCTGATCCTTTTGTTTGTTGCAAATAATAGATGCAATAGGTTTGATATCCATGTGAATTGCTTATTAAGAGTTGGTGGGGATTTTAAAAACATCTTAGTCCACACAAAGTGTGCATTTTCACATGCAGTGTGTGTAAATGTCTGGAACTTGAGCAGGTGTCCAGTTCTAGTGCTGCTGTTCCTCCTACAGCACAGTCATGTTGCCTTACAGAAAGTTGTGGTGGTTATAGGTGTAACCTTTTTTTCTGACTATTTCTTCCTGCCTGATGCAGCAGCTGGAATGGTGTCTAAGCTGGTGTCCTTCCCTGCCATCTCAGCACAGAGTCCAGTGGCTGCATGCCCAGCCTTTGGGGAGCTGGGTTGAAGCCACTTACTGGTTTAGCAGAGAGGTGGCTCAGGGATACCCACCAGTCCTGCAGTGCTGAATCCCTGCAGGGTAGCAGCTTCCTAGTGACAGGAAGAGCAATCAGTCACGTTTCTATGGCTAGACTTCCTAAAGCCATCTGTTAATACCCGAAGATGTGAGACTGCACAGGGACACGGCTGAGGTGTGTGCTGTCATTCCACTTGGATGACTCAACTATTGGAAAGATAACAAACAATGTAGAGGGGAAAGGAGTGGAAGTATTAAGTTATCCTGCTGTTTGCTTGTGTCTTTGAATATCCTGAGAAGTGTTTAAACAAAGTCAACATTGTACTTTGAAAGAAAAATAGTTTTGTTATGTTTAGTGCTTCCAAGTTGTCCTTCTATGAATTCCCTTCTTGTTCATTTATTTGCTCATCAACTCTCTTGTGTGAACAAAGGAAGACATTTCAAAACAGCCAGGAGAGATCTTCATGCACGCATTTGTCATTAGTTATTCATGCTCTTGCCTTCTTGCTCAGAGCCTGCCAGTGGATGAAAACTCATCCCTGAGTATTGGTGGTTAAGAAATGAGAAGTGAAGCAATTCTCTTTTAATCTTCGAAGTGCTTGCACTCTGATGAGTGGCTACAGATGAATGGGATTACAGACAGAGCTGTAGTCAGCATGACAGATATGGTTTTATAAGGAGATGATGAATAAGGGCAGTTTTTAGAGAAATCTATAGGGAAAATATCAGAATAAAAGAAACAAGCAATACACTGCTACAGGCAGAAAGGGCAGGGACAAAGAAGCCAATGATGCCTCCATTTCAGGTGTCCATACATTTCTGAAAGAGCACATAAGTATTAATTTGCTCACTTAACAGAATTGCTTCCATGGCTGTGAGCTCTGATGTCAAACTGCTCGTAATTAATTTTCTATGACTCTATTTACTACCATAGGTATGAAGGGAACCTTTTGAAATAAGTTCTTCCATACTTGAAATACTAATTAACAAATTACTATTTCAAGTTCTATGCATCTGTGAGTACTCTTCTCCATGCAAACTGTGCTTACTGACTCATGGCTGCTTCAAAAGGTAAGATGTGCTTATGTTGGTTCAAGCACATATTTTGTAATGTGTCAGTCTTAAAGAGAGAATTTTTTCTCTAAATATTTTTTTCGTTTGCTTGGGAAAGGGCATTAAATTTTAAAGTGCATGGTTAGCACAGCTACATAAAAAGTAAGTGTTCCTCTAAAAAATGGCTCACAACAGGTAATGCTGCAGATTCTCTGTAGGATAAGGAATACACAAAAATTAATTGCTTATTTCTTGTCTTGTGTGCAGAGCCTTCTAAGAACAGGAAATGAACAGATCGCCTACAATTCAAGTTCTTCTCTATATTTGTATATGTGGCATTGAACTATACTTAAAACTTGTGGCTACCTGTGGTAGTAAAGTTTACTGACAGAGCCCCTTAACTGAAGAGTCCAGTTGTACCAGCAAAGTGTTCTCTGAATAAGATCCTTAATTGATGTAGGTAATGGTTGTTCATGGAATTGGGACATTTATAGTAGGGCTTTTGTCACTACAGGGAATATAAATACAGGATGCTATAGGAATGGTACCTATCATGGATGCTTCTAGGCAAAAAAAAAAATAAATTGTAAAGAACTTTGAAAACTTTCAAGAGCATAAGATGAGCAACAGAGTGAATATATATTCTGTGTGGCACTGCCTGTGCTAGGTCTTTTTCATCAGAAAGGCAGTGAATTCAAAGTGATCTTTTTAACCTGGTGGCAAAAGATACTCTTGAAGTGGTTAGACCTTGCTTAAAATACTTGGGCTTCATTCAATACTGACTGATACCAAGCTAATTTTAGAGGACATTTAAGCAATTTAACATCTAGTCACAATGGGAACTACAAATAGTCTAATTAGATGAAACGATTTAGGGATGTTTAGGTTTGGGGTTTTTAAACAAGATTTAAAAATGAAGGTGATTTGTTAAAAATTGAAACCATCTTAGAGAGAAACTAGACCTTCCAACTCCCGTTCATGCATCTTGGAGGAAAAGTATCCAAGTGCTGAGAGTCCTAAGAATATCTTCTCCTAGGTGCTGTGCTAACCTCTCATGATGTATAGAACCTAATGAAACAAATAAGGAGAGCAGGCTTGAAAAGGTTTTGCCAGCAATGCAATCAAAAGAAAAACCTATAAAGGATCTATTAACTGGTAAATTGGTATAAATTGATCAAAATATCAGAGAAGTGACACTAACAGTATAGACAAGGATGAAAAAATTTGAGTCATGACTTCTCAGCTTAGTGCTTAGAAGTGTGCTTCACACAGTGGCTAGTATAAAATTGTATTTCCTTTCAATTGTGAGTATTGAATAAGAATCTAAAGAAATCAGAAGTTTGAGGATTGTTGCTGAAATTGGGAAGGACGTGCCCAATTGTGTGCTCAAGTAATGAATTAAGGTGAGATTTTTGAATTTTCACCAAGGAGATTCTCTTGTTCTATCATCAGCTCAGGCACATCATTGAACAAATACATCCCTTTCCTCCTTGACACCAGCAGATCCACTAAGAATGGAGACAGTCTGTCTAACACAGAATCTCCTCTGATTATGTTGACGTGAAGGACACTCTGGATGTGAGGATCTAGGAAGAGTTCCCAAGCTTTCCTAACGTACACTTCGCATCAGCCAAGGACGGATGTTTCAGGTGTAAATGTGGGGTTTCTTCTATTTGTTTTGGACTCAGCTGATGCTTTTTGCTTTGTCAGGTTTTGGGACTTTATTCTCTCACTAACTCTCTCCAAGAGGTCTTAACTGGTTTTTTAGGTGTACAAAAAGTTTTCCATTGACAGAAAGCACATCTCAGTGTCAAGAAAATATGGTGTTTACTCACAGTGGCAGTACTATAGTCATAATTTAAATACTGCTTTAATCGGTAAACTCAAAGCGTAAACCCGGTACAAGCCTTTTGGAAAACTATGCTATTTGAGTTGAATAAAGGCGGATTAATCAGGTTTCCCCACGGATGCAGACGCAGGTAACTGCTCTGTGCAGTTAAAGCTGCATTACTGGACAATTTGTTTTTTCTGAACGCGGGGTGTAGCATCCACAGCTCAGGCTACTGAGCTGCTCCACCCTGTGGACAGAGGTTGTACAGTTCTGCACACAAATGTCTTCATAATGAACAAAACAGACCTGAGACCTGGCCCAAGGGCACTTTTGTAGTTATTAGCAGAATGTGAGATGCTTCTCCCTCCCTGATAAAATCATAAATTGGCTTGGTTATTCTTTCAGTGGCATGGATTGTATCTGTCTTGTAGATCTTCACAAATTATGGCAGAAAATAAAAACCCTCTTGATTTTGCTTTTTTGAGTCTGTTGAAACAAGGAAAAGTGCCATTTAATGTCTCTGAAATATTTGGTCTTCTAAAGCATTTAACAATATAGCTCAGACTTTGTAATTGCATGACATCTGGGCCTCAAGCACCCTTGCTGGCCATGCCCAGGAAGAAGCTGGGAAGAGTTCCTGCAGTTCTCCATGCTGTTCTGAGGGTTTGGCTGTGTGTGGAGTGAGTGATTGGTCAATGTCCTGATTCTAGTCAGAGGGAGGGAGGAAGGTTGGTCACACCCAGCTGGGAAGCCAATGGTATTGCTGTGTGTGCAGCAGCCTCTGTGAATGTGTAAGAATTGCTGGACATTTGACATTTGCAGCTCTCTGAATGAAAACAGTATATAAAATTAAAATTATGTGTATGAAGTAATTTCACAGTTACTGGAAATTGTACTCATAAAATTCTGTTTATTCCTGTGTGAGTCTAATTTCCATGATCTATTTTGATACATTCATACCTGAATTTATTTTTGTGACTTTATTAGCAGGTCTGTGAAAAGCATCATGGAAGGCTGGTTTGCTTTTGGTTAAAATTTTGTTAATGCTGATAGGATGTGATAAAGTGGTCTGTTTTTCATGTGACCGAATCTTAGTCCCTTGGGAGAATGCATTAGGAAAACTGCATCCTCTGGCTGGGGACCTCTGAAGAAGCTGCAGGCTAGACCTTCCTGCTCACAGTGAGCAGGTAACTTCCTTTTGGTCACTGTCACTTCTGTGAGGAAGCCCACTGTCACATCAAGCTTTGGAGCAGGTGGCAAGATCTGGCTCTGCTGAAAACATCACGTGGTTGGGTCTGGATACTTCTGGTGCTGATGGGAGGTGGTGATTTCCTCTCTGCTACAGTCCTCATCTCCATCTCCTTCCTGCATCCTTTGTTGCAAGAGCAGTCTTGCCATTGAAGAAACTGAAATAACAATACATATTTTCTGATCTTGATCAGAAACTGAATGTCTCAAGGCAGCTTGCTTGTGTGAAATTTCACTCTAAAAGTAAAGGTAAAACTCTGCTTCCTAAATACTAGAATTGTTTTGTTGCCCACTGCATTATGGTGTGCTACCACAGCTACAGAACCACAATTGCAACCATTTAAATAACATAGCAAGTACATTAGAGCATCACAGAATCACAGAGGGGTTTCAGTTGGAAGGGGCCTTAAAGGTCATGTAGTTCCTACACCCCTTGCTATGGGCAGGGACACCTTCCACCAGATCAGAGCTCTGTCTAGCCTGGCCTTGAACACTTTCAGAGATGGGGCATCCTCAGCTTCTCTGGGCAACCTGTTCCACTGCCTCAGTACCCTCACAGTAAAGTATTAAATGTATGAAAGTTTTAGAGTAGTGCTGCAGTAATGGATAAGGAGAGACTAAACTATTTCTTCTGTGGTGTAAATAGGGGACTGTGAAAAAAGCAGAACAGTTCTGAAAAACAACCCCAGTGCATTAGTGCAGTACCTGACCATTCCTTGTGCTCGCGTTGGCAGGCTACAAGTCAGTCTGCTCAATGCTGAATTAGTATCTGATACATATACAGTCCAGAGCAGACTACAGCCTATAAAAGTTGCTGATCATTATTTGGTAGGGCTAGTCTTCCAGTGTTTTTCAGCTGTGTTTTATGGTTTCCATGTGAATCTGGACACAATGTTTCAGTGCAATCTTGGATCATTTTTCATTAAAAAAACAGTCTACAAAAAAAACCCAGACAGGATGTACTTCTTCCTCACCTCTGCCTTACAGGCAGAACATGCACACATGGTTATATCCTTCCAATAAAGGAAGCATGATTTTGACATAGCAATTAATTCTACTGATTTCCTTTTTGGCTTTTTTTTTTAGTAGTATATTTACAAATGGGACTTAACAAATGTTGAGAAAAATCTTCACTGGTTTAATAGAAACAGGAGGAGAGGAAGCTTTTCACAGCATTTGTTGGCAGTGGTGAGCTCACGTGCCCATAGCTGTGCTGTTGCTTTGTTGTGGTGCTCAGGGAGCTCCTGGCTGACCTACGTATCTCTCCAACGCCACATCATGTCAAAGCAAGCTGTGGTCACAGTCCCCTCCCAGCATCCTTGTGCGCCTCTCCTTGGTGGCAGAGCAGCAAGCACAGCAGTAACTCGATGGAGCACCTCTTACTCCTTAGCTTTTATTGAAACTCTACTATATAAGAAGATACTCCCACCCCAATCCACCTCCAGCTGCATTAGACCAAAGATGATAATTTTGTCTTGACTTGCACTTTTGCAAGCTCAGAATTAGCAGGGGCTGAACTGTAGCCCCTATGTCACAGCTGTCCCAAAGCATGGTGAACCCCAGAGTGGGACAGAGCACGCAGAACTCCTGGGACAGGAACTGGGGGATGCCTCCCATGCAGCCTCTGAGATGGGTGAGTTGCAGACTGCTCTGTCAGAGGGAGAACTCACTCTGGCTAACTCTGCTTGTTGACTTTTCTTCTCACTTAGTAGAAAGGTCTGTGAGAAGCAGAAAGATCTTTTTTTATTGCTTTTTTGGTGGGGTGCTGCTGGTAGTTATGACTTTTAAATGTAAAAAACTGCCATCTTCCTTTAACTGCTGTGCAAGAGCAGCTGTGGAAGACAAAGGCAGGGCTTGCTGTGTCTCAGAGCTATCTTAGCATTTGCCCTTCTTTCTGTACGGAAATCCTGGGTATCACAGTCTCTGAGAATTGCTTGCAACGTTCTGCCTCCCAGCAGTTTTCACCAAGCTGTGTAGTCAGGCCAGGACCACTTTTAAATTATAAAATGGATTTTTGATCTGTCACATCCTATCACTATCCTTGTGTCTGTCTGTATGTGTTTTCCTGTGCTGTCAATTGCCATGATAGGGTTCTTTTTATAAAGTCAAAGTGGAGCTGAAGACACAAAAAAAGCTGTTATCCAGAGAGACAATGCTGGCTGGGGGAATACTGGGCTAGCAAGACTTGGGAATAGAGATACTGATCTTTCTTTGATCTATAGGATGAACTCATCTACAAGGGCCTCTGCTTCTCTCACCAGCTACCATTACTATTTTCTGTTTAGATGTCTTATTATGTAGGACTAAGTCTGCTTTTCACTTGTGGACATTTCCATGGGATCCTAGTTCCAGTAAGGATGCTTTGATATCCTAGAAATGCAGCTAATAATTGCTGGAAACCTGTTTAATGTAGTGCCATGATAATATGAGGGCTAATAACCCAAGTTTCCATTATTTAGGGACCAATTTGTCTTTCTTCTAATTAGGGTGAAAAAAGGAGAAAGAAAACAATTTCAAAACAGAGACAAGAAAACCATCTGAATTAGTCTTCTGTAGGGGGAAAGAAACATACGGAGTTACCTGAAAAAGGACTTGGAAGTTGTCTCTCAGCATTGATCATATCAAGCTTTCCAGCTATTTCTCCCATTCCTTCAGGGCAGTAGCAAACCTTTGTCCAGCTCTCCTTGCAGCAGCCTGTTCCCAGCTCCGCCAATCTGCTTTTCTCCTCCCAACTGCAGAAGGAACTGAGGACAAATGGGGAGCCCACAAAGAAAACCTCTCAGTGCTTGCAGAGCTGCTAAAGCACCTCTGAGAGCGTTTGGCTGCTGCTCCAGCCCCAGAGTGTGCTGGGTGGTGCAGGAGTGCACCCAGAGCACAGCTTCTCCATGGACTGGCCCTGCTCTCTTTCCTTTGGTTGCTGCCTAGTGCAGCAGATGAGCCTGCCAAGGAGGAACATCATTATGAAAAAGATGGATGTAATGCTATAAACAGGGAGGTGCTGTTGGGTGAATACCTTTTGCCATAGTTCTTTGACTGCAGTTACAATAGTGAGCCATGGAATTGCCAAAAAGAAATTTCAGCTTTTCTCCCTGGCGCATCCTAATTCATTTCATTGGAGGCCTCTTGGATGTTTTATATGAGAGCAGGAAGAGGTAAGGAGCGGTACATCTTTCAGACTGGGGAGAAGCTCACAGCAATCAGAGAATGCCTTTTGGAATAAAAACTTAAATTCCAATTAAAAGGCATCCTACCACATTGTTTCCATTTCCTGTCTCAGACCCTGCCAGTAATTTTTTTTAGGACTTTCCTTCATGACACTATAAAAAACAATCATGATCCTGGGCAGGGTTACTTTACTTGGTAGTTGCATCTGTTCTGGAAATAAGGATATAAATACAAACCACATTTTTGCCTGAGCAGTGGTGTGTGTTATTGACAACTGTTTTAGAAAATGAAAAATCTGTTTGTAATAGGAATTATAATAGGTTCATTATAACTTGATGGTCCAATAGTTTAAATGGGTCAAGTTTGAGGAAGGAGAGGCTGCATCTATTTGACCATCTGACACAGTTAGAGAGACATGCTTTGGAACATGTGAGTCTGTCTTGACACCAGTTATAACAGCAGTCAGAAATCAGATCTGCTCCTAATTTTCTCTGGAAGGCTCTGATTTTTGCCTGGGCTGCTAATGAGTGGTTTGGCTAAGGTTTTTTTTACCCCAGGAGGCTAATGAATGCACAGCAGCTATCTTGGTCTAAAATGCAAGGGCGGACAAGTTCTCAGCAGGTTTTTACCAATGGATAGAGTAGCAGAGTCAGTCTCGTGCTCTTTTATTAAGGTTTAGCTTTTGGTAAAGCCACAATGCTCTTACTTAAAGGTGTATTTCAGAGCAGGAAAGTGAACTTACATTCATTGTCTTGGTGTTGTGTGCGGAAAAACAATTCGAAGCAACCAAGCAAACAGTGATAAAGCATGTCTCCCCATCCAGCAAATTAGGGCATTATGCAATGGGAGGAGGGGTTGTATTTCAAAAGTGCTTGTTCTTCTTTTAGGGTCTCTTCTGCTCAGCTTTGACTGCACAGACGTTGTATTCAGGGGAGAAGATTAATTTACAGCTAGAAGACACTTTTACACCATATCATGTTGTTCTTTTCCACTAGTAGGGTAACTGTTCAGAGTATTAGTGTAATCAAGCTCCAATCAATATTCCCTGTTAGATGTGTTAGAGAAACAAAGACAAAAAAGTATTTTTGTGGATGCCTTGAGGCTGTGACTATAACAATTATCACTGGCTTGAAGTTATGGTAAAACTGATGTGCCCTTGTTAGTATTATTAATGTTTGGAAGAAATTAAGCAAGCAATGGGAAGTGAACTTTGTGTGCAGGCAGACTTTTAAAATAGGAGACAAAGAAGGATTTGCAGAAGAAACAATAGGAAAGGAAATGTTGAAGGGTAAATGTTTTCTCCTGTATTGTCCCTTGTCGTGGTTGGAATGAGAGCGTGTAAGAGCAGTAGCCTCAGCAGATATTTCTCCAGCCTTTCTTGTGAACTTCACTGGCCATGACCAAAACAGTGTCTATGAAGAAAACCAGTCTGTATTTAAAAACAAAGTTTGATTACAGTGTTCAAGCTTGTGTTACCTGACGTTACTCTGAATTTACAGAAAGCAAGAGTTTGCTGTACTGATCTAAAAGATACTTGGAAAAATTTCCTGTTAAATCAAATAGAGGCAATTCATCCAATAAAGGCCTATTTCTGAAAATTTTGACCTTGCAAAATTAGTTTGCAACAGACCTTTTAAATAATCCATAGGGAGGATGGGAAACTGCCAAAGTCGTTGATCCAGCACTTCCGGGCTGCAGTCAGACATAGTCAGTTTTGTCACAATAAATTTAAAAAACAAAAGACTGTTTATCTTTTAAACAGATAATTCGAGAGGTATATTTGATTTTGACAACATCTTCAGTTGGAAGTTGTTTACTGTGTAAATTAGACGTTTCAGGATACATGTGAGCTATCATAACTCCTGTGGTGATGTAAATCAGAGGGTTACAAGACAGCCTTTGGCCTGACTCTGTTGTTATACCTGCAGCTGACCTGCAGAGCCATGTCAGGAAGCAATTCCCATCGTGTCTGTCTTTATTCTTAGAGAGCAAAGGTGGTGTTCCCACTAATACTGAAAATCAGCAGCAGCCTGTTGTCTGGAGACTGAGATAGCCCCCTGGAAACAGAAAGCAACATTAAATTCTGTCTTTATTAAATGCCCACAAGGTGGCTCTTGTCATCTTTTTATCTCTCAGAGATCCAAAATTTATCCTTTCAGCAACACGAAGAAATAATACTAGATGTTTTGAAACTCATCTTAAACAGTAAGCTACCTGTGCTTTCCGGGGGTATTTTCCCACTCCTCCATTAAACTACTGTCAAGAGAAAAACAGCCATGTTTTGCTTGTTATCATTGCATCTGTGAAAATTTCACCTTAAAATTTAAGATTAATTTTAATTTTTTTTGCTGTAAAGGATTTTAAAAGTTTTTATTTCTCATTAGTCATGCAGTCATGTGCCAGTATTTTATCTGGCAAAGAGGAGGAAAAATGAATACTTGCTTCCCTTGCTTTGGTTAAATGAAAATCTAGAAATGAATGATTTTCAGCCTGGTCTAATCACTTAGTGGATGAGTTCATTTCACTGCAGCAGTGCTTGTGATGAGCAAAATATTACTTCTTAAAATTTCCCATCATTCATAAAGGGGCAGTAATAGTAGACCTGCTCATAAAAGGCATTGAGCTCTGGCTGTTTTCAGTGGGTCTCTCATTCAACCCCATTAGAAGCATTCCCACAGAATTTATGAAAGAGGATGGCAATGTGATCCATTTTTTCTTTCCCCCTCAAGACTGATGTAATTAGCAGAGCATGCCCTTCTTTAGGCCCCTTCACTTTTGCTGAGTGTGCTTTCTTGTCTCCCCCTTGGTCACATCAGAGAAATGCCATTAGCCCTTGTACCTTTCTGGGGCATTCTTCATCCTGACTTTCTCTTAATCATTTTTTCTCCAGTAATAATTAGAAACCTAATTGTACTTTGTTGGAGTGGTAAAAGCAAAAGCATGACAGGATAAAAGAGCAAATAAAAAATAAAATGTCCTATTAAAAATTCCTGGAGCACAGTGTGTGTGATGTAGTGCCATATTGCAACTGAAGGGATGCTTTCATTATTGGTGCCTGTTTTCAGTGGTTTGCATCTTTCCCTCAGATTGTATTTTACTCTTGTTCTCCTCCCACATGGGAATGCTTCTGAAAAAGAGAAGAAAATACATTGAACTGTTTTCTTGCTTAGAGAACTCAAACATCATTTAATTTTCAAAGTCCAAAGCTGACCACGTGCATTGGAATTTATGGGCATAGAGGAGTGTATTAGCTACCTGTGCCAAAGGGCAAGGCAAAGGAGTAAAACTTCGTGTAAGAAAAGTTGTCACTGGTGACTGTCGCCTCTGCCCACAGGGTGGGGCACATCCCTATGGGGGGATGGCTTCAGGGCTGGCCTGGGAGCAGCTGGGGGTGTTTGAGCCGGCTGTGTGTGACCTCTGCCTGCAAATTGCCATCCCCTGGCAGGAGACGAACCATGTAAGCTGGAAATAGCTCCTTTTTGGACATAGAGGCAATTTGTCTCTGTGGTCAGACTGGGATTTTGTTGGCATTTAGCAGCTACCTCACTCCAGCTCCCCACCACGGTGGGTTGTGTCAGCAGCACGATGGGCTCAGAGCAGGGAATGCTCTGCTGGGAGGATTTGCACTGGGGTGCATGCTGAGCTCTAACATCTGCCAGCATGTTAAACTGGATGCCTGTCTGATATATTTTCCATACCTGGAGAAGATAGAGAAAATACATGGTGGTTTATTTGGAGACTTTTGCACTGAAGCTCCTTACAGCAATGGTGTCTTAGGAAGAGCCTTGTCTAAAACTTTTCAAAGCATTTTTCTTTTTCCTAATTCAAAGGAAATTGTGTGCCAAAGATTACATTAAAGTAGCATCAAAGACTCAATAACAGTCTAGAAGTATCAGTCATCATTGCTGAGTGTCATACAGTATATTGTATATTCAGGAATTGGCAGAAATGTGGTGCTTATTGCCTGGGGTGTTCTCAGCCCTGCGGGGATCTTCCCATAAACAAAGGAAATTCTGTGATGCCTGCTTGTGAAACCCTAAGTGTTCTCCACATGGCCCCAGGCCATATGTGCCATCAGGTTCTTGTCATTAATGTCTTTGTTTTAAGGTACTAATAGAGCAACATTATTTATTCAGTGACTTTTAAACCCCAACTTTTTTTGTAAAATAACAGTGTAAGAGTTTTTTTCTTTAAGAGAAAAGGAATGTTCCAAAAAGTTGCATGACGTATCTTTAAAAATGTGCTGTAAGCCCATGCAAGATATTTTGGTCAGAAACAGTTTGTTTCCCCTTTGCTTTGGAAAGGTGAGGGCAGGACAGGATTGAGCCAGAGGATCATTTCCCTTTTTGTATTCATGTGGAAGACTTAAATGCTGAAAAAGTATTTGTTTCTAAGAAAACACTTCTTGCAGGGCGAGAAAGCCTGACCGCAGCTTTCTGTCTTGTTTACTGACACCGACTGAAGTGCAGTTCTCCACAGCCTTTGGCAGCTGTGTGTGGCACCCTGAACCGGGGGAGAGCTGAGGTGTTTTCCACAGGACCTCATGTAATGGGCAGTAGCCAAGCATGTGACACTTGGTCTTTGCATCAAGGTCCTGCTCCTGCCCCCCACCTCATTACAGACTGCCATTTAACTTACTGCTCCTGGTAGCAGAGGGGTGGAAAGAGGCTTTGTGGAAAGAAAGAGGCATCCCAAGGTCTTGTCTAGGAGTGACAAAGGACGTTTGGTGTGTGCCCCTTTCTTCTTCAGTACACGTGGTATAGACAGGGATGTTCTGGTGTTTTCTGCACCCTCCACCCTGCTGCCCCTCTCCAGAAGCTGCCTGGCATCGTATTCCCCTCCTGCTGCCAGCTGCACAGGGACTTCTGCAAAACACTTCCAGTGCTTCTGCAGCCAAGGATCAGCTTCTCATATTTACCCTGAAACCATGGAGTTGTAGCCCATCTGTTTTAGTGCTGCTGCCTAGGGCAGTGGCTGTATTCATCCTTCAATTAACTCAGTGCTATTTGAGTTTTATTTTGGTTGGAGTGTGTAAAAGCCCTAACTGCTAGGTCCTGCTTGGCTGCTGCTGAAAACATTTTGTGATGGCTTGAGCTTAGTTTCTGAAATGCTGTTGGCACTTGTACTCTGAAAGACAGAGTTGAAATGACATTTTCTGTTCAACTGTGCTGGTTTTTTGTAGTTTGAGAATCTCACCAGCAAATAAATTATGGCTTTGTTTCTCTAAGTTGAGTGTTTTTTTAACATGCATCCTTTGGGCACAGAGAAGGTGCTAATAAGTAAGATCTGGAGGCTGAAGAGCAATTTTCTAGGAGTTGCTTTTCAGGCACAAAAAGGAGTCTGTTGTATGGGTCAGCAAATGGCCACATCCGCTGGGCTGGTCATGAATCTCTCCAGGAGTTAATTTTTGACCCATGCTGCTGCCAAGCAAAGCAAGATTAGCATCTTATGACACATGCTTTCTGGTTAGTGCCTAGGCTGTAGCTTACAGGAGAATGTTTATACTTTCCTGCATCTTCTCATATTTGTGACTTACACCATTCTTCGGCCCTAGATCAGTTCAGAGCATGAAATCAGACATTTTTTTTCTCCTGATCATGTTGGTATTTGGTCCATGTGGCTGAGAACTGGCCTCTTCCACAAAGTTCACTACCTGAGGCCTCACATGTGTTCAATAGAGATATTAGCAAATAAAATCAAAGGTTGACATAAGAGCTGCTGCGTCAGCAGACAGATGATTATTTCTTCCCAGACAGCATTAATCTCTGATGTTAGAGATGACCAAGCTGCAGGTACTGATACCCAGTAAAAGAAAATTAAAACTGAATTCTCTACAGGAAATATCTCTGTAAGTCCTGCTTTTTTTTATGAGGTTACCACACAGAGTTAAGCTGCTGCTGCTCCTCTGCCCTAGAGATGGCTAATCTCTGGTGAGGAGAGAAGCAGCCATTTCAAGCAGAGGTAAACATTTTTATTCTTTCTTTAAAAGGAATACACAAAGACAAGCACTGTAAACACTTTGAGGCAATAGTAACAGTTTTCATATCTGCAGTTAAAGTGTACATTCTGAAAGTACTGCAGCTGTCCAGAGTTATATAGTGGATAAAATAGGAGTGGGTAAGAAAGAAGCAAAATAATGAAGGGAAATGCTACATTGCAATGTCACAATTAGTCACATTTGTGTTTATGGAAAATCTGAGATGTTCTCCTGGTGTTTGTGTCTGTGTATGAACTTCTAAATGGCTGTATGATTGTCTGTTGGCAGAAGCCCATTTCTGTGGAAGTGAGTATTTCTGATGGTCAGTCTGTACTTTTCAATTCGTAATTGCAGGTGATTCATGCTCAGGATGCATAGGGTTTTGTTTTGGTTTGGTTTTTGTTTGTTTTGTTTTTTTGTTTTTTTTTTTTTCCCCTTCATGAATTGGTGTGCCCTTCCTTCAAAGGAGGGCATGCTGGACCCAGAGAGCAATTCTCCTGCCCACTGTGGCATTTCTGGCTGTTGCCAGAAGCTGCCTGTTGTGCTGTTCTTGCCTTTCTGTCTCTGTTTTCTCTGCATTTAAGCAAATTGCAAGGAACCTTTGAGTAGAGATGAGATGAGACAAGATGGCTTGAGAGTGAGATGCTGAGCAGATGGAGTGGGATGGATAGGTGAGTCCTAACAGAACAACATTGGGAAGCAAACCAAAGCACAGCTCAAGGATGAGGGGAGAGGTCTTGCATCGAGATTGCTAAGGCAGGGGGAAGGCAAAGTCCTGGAAAAGAGAGGAGTATGTTTGTGAGTAAAGAAGATGATGGCAAGAAAGTGCTGAGTATCCAGAATTTCTCCTGTGATTAGAATATAAGGAAACCAAAGGTTGATCTTCAGGAAACATTGCACTTCTGAATGGCTTGAAACAAAGTGAGAAAGGATGAGCCACTTGGATCATGTCATCCTCAGGATTTGACCTATATGAACTGATAGCATTAAATACTGCTTGTGTAAACTGCCAAAGTAAGAACAAACATTGTGTCTGAGTTGCTCTGAGTAAAGTTGATATAACAAGATTTGTCAGAAGCTTTATAGAAAGCTGAAGAAAAGTGTTTACTGTCCTAACACGGTAAATTTGACTTGTGGGAAATCTGTGTGGTTTTTAAGTACATATGATCTACAGTGTGTATGTAGCCCAGCTAATTCTGAGTGAAAGTATCTGTCAGTTTGAAATTGGTCTCAGTTTGAAATTGCAGTTTATGGACATGGACAGTGTCCCTGATCTAAAATGTCCTTGCTGATGAGAGCGCCTTCGTACTGACAAAAATCTGGCCAATGCTGGTAGGATCGCATCTGGACAGAGCTGATAGCATCAGCTTATGTATTTATATTTTCTGTAGTGCTCCAGGCCTTGGGAGAAGAGTAGCTTTGAGTTGAATTGCATTTCACTTATGTCAGAAAATACAGTTAAGATAGAACCTGATGCAGAGCTTGTAGAAAATTATTTTATCCTAGAAACATGTAACAGAGCTGAGTTACTGTGAAAAAATCTGAGAACTGACAGTGTAGAGTTTATTGCGTTAATTAGAAAGTGCTGCAGCATTAGTGAGAAAATGTATTTTGGGTTCCACATTTTCTGTGGGTTTTTTAGTCATGCCTGTAAGTGCTTTTCAGATGCCTAATTGGAGATGCCGTACGTGCAAGCCTGTACTATCTGAAAATCAAACCCTTTTCCTAGCAATGCATTTCCAAATACGTTTTGTGTATCAAATGGGACCACATCAGTTAACCTTTAAAAACAGGTAACTAATAGACAGGGCTGGTGTTTATGCTTATTCTATTTCATCTTTGTGTAGTAGGATAGTTTTAGTAATAGAAACATTCTTGCTCAGAAACAAACACTACAGACCCTCTGCTTCACTGTTTCACTGTGCTTGTACTTGCTACTACATTGGTTTATATGAGACAACTTTTTTTTAACAATCACAATAGAAATGACCTTTTGTTTTTTCATTACCTCCTGTGGGATGGCCGGAGGGTATTCTCACACTGTAAAGGCAGTAAAGCTCACCGACAGATTTTTTCCTAACAAAACCCTTGTGCACAATTGCATAACATAAATCACTCTTTACCATTTCTGAATGTTAGACATTTGTTGTATGGAAGTAACTGCTGTTCTTGCCTGACTTTAACAAGGTTTGAGGTTTTTTGTTTGGCTCAAATATTGTCCTTTTTAGTTTTATAACCATACTGCCCTTAGTCATAACAATTGCATGGCTTGAGTGTGAGCAAGATTAGACTGCCAAGATGTTTGTATTTTCATAACAGTCACCTCATATTTTAAAAATACAGTGTGTGTTGTCCTTTACTTAAATTATTTATTTGTAAATTCAACTAGTGCATATATTGCCAAAACCCAGAGTATATCAAAAGCAGATTCAGGTGGTGGGATAAGAGATGTCTTCTGGGACTAAAGCCATTATTTTTACTTACAAATTTTGCCCCTTTTCCATGTGACATTGCATTGCTAAGGGATCATGTTACAATGCTTCTGGAATGAATCTACTTGCACTGCCTTAATTAAAGGTATCAAAGTAGGGAATGAATAACCCTGGCTGCATCTGTTGCTGCTGATTTGCTTTTATGGCCAGTGAAGCATGAGCTGCTTAAGGTCTCACTGCAGATTCAAGGTGTTCTCACTGATCTGCAGGACGTGGTAGAGCATCTGCAGGACCTTCCAAAGATCAAACCCATCATATTCAGGGGGATGGCAGTTTAACTGAGTGCTGCCTTAATAATAAAGTCATAATGAATTGTATTTATAAAACCCACTGCCACCAAGGTGGTCTGCAAGGACTGTACCCTCTTTATGTGTAGAGCTAAAATATGGGGTAAAAATGGAACAAAATTACAGTGCAGTCAGGGCAGGGAGTGTTCTGGGATGGTCTGGCAAAGTCTGTGCCAGTTAAACTAGAAAATATCTCATTCCACTAAACTCTAGTTTAGATATTTTTGACATGACTATATGTGTGAGAGATGGAGTACAGCAAGTATCTGAAGAAGACAGATTGTGTACTCTAAGGGGAGGCAAAGCAAAATCCTTTCCCAGCTTCAGGCTCAGTTTTTCAGGACTTAAGGAGTCTCAAGTGGAGATGCCACACAGGCCAAAATTCAAGCAGCAGGTTCCCAGACTGCTTCATCTTTATGTAGCCTTATAATAAACACTAGAAATTCATGTTGGATGCAGCAGGTAGTTCCAGTGAGCAGACATTTACCAACAGAGCTCAGGCATGAATGCTGCAGTCAGAAGTGGCTTCAGACAGCAAGGCTGGCTGTGTGGGTGGCTCAGCTTGTGACCCTGTGGTGTAATGAGGATGGAATAACTCTCACCAGCTCCAAGACAGATAAGCACAGCATCTTGCTGAAAGCCTTGGTGACTTGTGGCATCAGAACTGAAGCTGGTCAGAGCAGTAAAACAGTGGACCAGAGTCAAAGTATAGCCCTGAGCTCAAAATGTCAGATCAGTTGTAAAGCAAGTTGTAAGGGTGACAGAACTTAGAAGACACTGGGATTTTATTTTTTTAAAATTTGATTTGAGAATTAAAATTTGGGATTAGAAATATGTTGATACTTTTAATATATACACACTACTTCCAAAAAGAGCTTGTACTCAGTATGAAAAAAAACCTAACTCCTTTTTTCCAAAATATTTCGCAGTCCTTGCATACTCTGATTTTATTTTAGGAGTTGTTAATTGCCATCCAGAAGAGGGAAAAGCTAATAGCAGGAATAAGTTGCATGGAAACTCATTTACTGGAATATAAATTGAGATTAAAAAAATCTTTCTGGTGTAGTTTAAAATGAAATTTATAGATATATACATAGTAAAACAATATATAATCTCCTTCCTCCTCACAGTATGTTGGCTTCTGATCTGCATGTTTGCCATTTTTCAAATGTTTCTATAGTTTTTATTCTAGCTGGATAAAAAAAATTCCTTGTCACATCTTTAGTTTAAGTAAAAAGGGGGAAATTTTAACAAGTTGTTCTATACTCTAATAGTAAAAAGTAAGTTTAGAACCTAGGTGCAATATTATCTTAATTCTGCAAGTGCTTCTGCAGGTTATTTCTGTGTTAAAATATTTCCAACACAACATGAAGATTTTTTGTTTTCTTTCAGATACTGATGAATACAGACCACCTGTTTGGAAATCTTACTGTAAGTATCTCATCATTTTGGGGTTTTTTTCCAAGTCAGAGCTGAAAAAGTTTCAGTTGGATGCTTTAAAAAAATAATTTCTCTTTTCGTTAGAACATGAGTTTCAGAAGCCTCAAAGGGGTTCATTTCTGTGTAGAGATAGGTGTAGTTGAACTATCCCCAAGGACAAGTGAACACAGATTATTTGGAGGCATAGAATCTCTGCCCCTTATTAATGTAAGTTGTCCCACTCCTGGTTGGTCTCACTTACAGTGGTTTGTCTGCCTAGTACAGGGCTTACATAAACTCCATTCATGCCTTAAAGTTGGTATCCTTGCAAACTTCTAGGGCTCCTGTGATCTAGTACCTTGCATCATTAAAGCTGAGCTTGAGCTGGCTAAAAAAACTCAAAGTGAATTGTTTTCCTCAGGAATTTGCTGATGTAGTAAAACGAGAGCGTTTGTTTGGCCTGGTGTGACAAATCACAATCAGGTTTTTTGAAGCCCTGACTAGAAGGGCCTGGTTTGCTACTAACCTCCCCCTGCTCTGCAGTTCTTGGCGCGTGTGCCCGAGCCAGGGGGAGCTGGCCTTGCAGGCTGCCTTAGTCAGGTGTGCAGGGCAGCAGTCCAGGTGCCTCACCCTGAGATCAGTGCCACTCTGTTGGGAACTTCGCAACTGTTTTCATTTCAGAAAAACAACCCCAAACCAAACAAACCACATCTACAAAAAAGCAAACAGCCATTTTTAAATGCGAAAGAATTCCATGTAAAGGAATGACCCATTGTTTGGCTGGGGTGATGAAGGTTTAAGGGACATGGAAGACAGCATGAGAAAAACGTAGAAGAGCATCGTAGCTTCCCACAGTGCCTCACCTATAAATTCTAGTTCTTTGTAGATAGAAAAGCCAACATGTGAGACATTTTGAGACTCGAGGAACCAGAGCAAGATGGAAGAGTCTTCTGTGAAAAGCAGATTTTGAACACAGAATGTTTGTGTCTATAACACACTTAACAGTTTAGGGATGTCAGACTTACATTTGCATTACTTTGTATAGATTCAGCTTGGTGTCTTCAGACTGGGTAAAGGGATTTACTCAACCAACATTTCACATCGAGAAAATGTTTGTTCTGTAAAGGTTGAGGAGATTTAGTACTTGAGAAAATGTAGTTATTTCAAAGGTTTCCATACTGCTGTGGGAGACTTTTCAATTAGTGATGCGGAATTAAAGGCTTGGTGAGAACTGTGGTTAGAAAGAGAGCAAGTGTAAGAGGGTAGATTCAGTTATTTTTTTCAGCTCTGTACTTTCTGTGAACTCAGGGAACACTGCTTCCTTGTTCTGTTTATTCCAGGCCATAATCTACAACAGGGAGGTTCAACCTCTCTAATACCAGATCTTCACTAGCAGCTTAACAGCAGCTGAAAGCCTGGGCATGTGCAAATGTGTTTGCACCCACTGTCCAGCATGGTTTGCATGTATGATTTGTGTGCACCCACTCTCCTACAACATCATGGTTTGCCTGCCATGGTGAACCCTCCCATGGTTCAGAAGTAAGCTCTGAATCCTGAGATTTGATTAGATTTCTGTCTCATGGCAGATGAAGAGGAATGTCTTGTTTGACTTCCCTGGCAATACTTACAGCAAGGAAACTGGTGTTGAACAGTCTGAATTGCATATATCAATTAGAGGAGGAGGGATAGGAATCCTGTTTCGTAACTTAGGTAGTCAGCCTGCTGTGCTTCTTACTGGAAGAGGAGAAAGGTACTGCCATTGGTGAAAAAGAATTTCCTTTCAGAAAATCTTTTCAGCCTGGCTTGAAGTAAGGTAGGAAACAGTTCTCAGTTTTCAGTCAGTTTGTGTGGAGCCTGCTGATTGTGGGTCTCCAGTACTCTTTTGTGAAATTCAGGGAAGTCTTTACTGGCTCTTTAACTTTATTTTTTTTTCCTTTGAACTTGGCTCTGCAGTTCTCAGAATTTGATATGGATGAGGTCCAGTGCCATCAAATATGACTTTTACAATAAAAGCTAGGGAATCTATGCACTGGCAATATAAATGGTCATGCTATGCTTAAAATGATAATTGCAATTTTATATACCAATGTGCTGTTTTCATCACCTGCAAAAATAATTTTTGTATTACCAGTACAGTATGGAAATGACTGATTTTAGTAACAACAGGAAAAACCATTAGGATTTTTTATTTGGAACAAAGGGAGTATTTTTTTCCAGTTTATCTTATGATTCTGTGATCATTGGGCATCTTGCCATTTTCTCCATTCCCATGTAGCTTGATACATAAATACAGCATTTGCCAGTGGAAAAGACTTGGGATCAAATGAGAATTGTAATGAAGTCAAATCGTATTGGTTAAATTAATGTGTGGTCTTATTATCTGAAGAAGGTGATAGCACATGTTATTAGACCTTGGTTTTAGTACTAATGATTGAAACATAATTTAATTTTAAAAGATTACAATTCCAAATGTCCATTTTGCCAGTTATAATGTACTATTGAAATACTAACTTAGTGCTGACAGCCTCATTTTGAAGGTGACTTGCCAAACCAGATTCAGTTGGGATGGAAGTTGAAAGTCATTCCTTTGTTATTATACTAGAAAGTCTGCACATACCAGTAGCATTAAATTTACATCTGGTTCCAAAGATCTGTTCTGGCTTGATGAAGCTTATTTTAAAAATAGAGAAAAAGGAGGAGGGAAGATGTAAATACAAGTAAGTGTATGTCATAATTTGGGCCTTAGCTATTTTACGCTGCTACTCTACTTGTTATGTCTTTAGATCTGCAAATGCAAAGGCTATCTTTTTCTTCAGAAAGATCCTCACTGGGCAGTGGAAAAGGCAGAGGGTTTGATACTGCACAGTTCTGAGTGATTGTTGTAAAGTCCTGACATATTGCAGGTGCCTGGGTGTGTGCCCAGCATAGTAGGATTGGGCTCCATCTGCTTACTGAAGGAAGTCTGACAGCAGCCTGATTTGACATATAATGAACTTTAATTTGTGTTTATTATGATTCTTTTTCTGAACTGTTTGTTGGAAACTTGTCTGGTCTCACTAGTTATTCCATATTACTTGATCAATTGATTGTAAGGAAAATCAATATCCTGTTTTGGCTTGCAACACTCTTTTTCTGACCACTTTTTAGTAAGTTTTTGTATCCTTGGTATCCTTGCATTAGATGTTGCAGAAAATGTCCTTTATTTAAACAGCAATGTTTAAATGCCTGACTTACACAATGATTCTGTATTAATTAGAATTTAACTTCTGCCTCTTCCTAGTGTATCAGTTGCAACAGGAAGCTCCCCATCCTAGAAGAATAACCTGCACTCGTGAGGTAAGTATCACGGTGTTCAGTTTTATACAGTCCAGTAATTCCATGTCTGTACTTAATTGTGTCCAGCCCAAAGAGTGGTTCCTTGGGACACTTCGTGCTGGGATTAGAGTGAGCAGCCTTGGGGGCACTGGTACTCGGAAATCCATTTGTTCTAAAAATGGAATTTAAAGCACTTTGATGTGGCTCATCATTTACTGAGAATCATTTACTACTTTCTGATTCTTAAATACGTGGAAACACATCTTTTCTCCTCTTTTTGCATCAGAAATTCACAAAAGCAAGAGCGGAGCTGCACAGGGGAACTATGTACCTGTTTGTACAGTCTTCACTGCTAGATGTGTGAAATAAATGAGCAGAGAGAAGACTAAAACCTCCCCTGGTGCTGTTATTTGAGTTATAATACTTAAGACTCATTAATAGCAGGAGCTAAGCTATGCAGAGCCACAGATTTTATGGACTGAAGTGGTAACAATGGGATCCCATCAACAGACAGTGATATAGAAGTACCTGCTCATGGGATCAGCTGTTGAGGTAGACCCCACATTGCCAGTGTGCCCCGAGTGCCATTCAGCAGAACAGCACCTCTCCAGGGCTGTGGTGCTGGAGGGTTTAACTGACACCAAACACTGGTGCCAGCAAGATTTAGTCATAACTACATCCATCTTGCAGCTTCAGTGAAGAACCTGGGAAACAGTAGTTTCCGTTTCAAAAATGCTGAAATGTTAGGCAGTATCACAAAACACAGCTCTTACAGAATAACTGGAAGTTATTATGTTGCTGCAATAAAACTTGAGTATTTTTATCATGTGCCAAGAGAAAGAAAATTAATCTTTGAGATATGTTAGTTGCTTCAGTGTAGTGTTAAATACAGAGGGATGTAGCACTGTCCGGAGGGAATATTAATAGCTTATAGTTTAGATCACAAGGAGGATTACTTAACAGAATTAAGCTGGCATTTCTCTGTCATTTTTTCAGAAGTCCAAGTATGATTCTATGAAGTAGTCTGACAATTTTCAAAGTAAAATGTAGAGATTTACAGAAATGGAGTACTGCATTTAATGGAAGCACTCGTTTTCCTCTGTTAATTTGTTGTTTCTAGAAAAGATACAGCTGTAACTTATTGCATTTAAGCAAGATATAGCTATAGGAAAGAACAATACATAACTTTTGCAAGAATGATAGCAAAAATTTTTGTTTTGACAAGGATTTCTACTGTTAATGAGCATCCAAGCAGAGGTATTCTGGTTAAAATTGTTATGCTGGTATCTTAGGTACATCAAATAAGGTCGGATGCAGATTTGAAGGAGAGATAGCTACAGAAGATAAGATCCAAGCTGGGAAAAAATGGGAGTTTTTTCTAGTTTTTTGTTCCCATTGCAACATTATTAAGAACGTTCTGTTCTTTTTGGAGTGTTCTCTATGGTACATCCATATACAAAGTATCTGAAGTCTTGTAAAAGCTTAGTATTACAATACAGGTTTATGATTCGGAGTGCTCACCTGGATAGGATAAAGTATTTTACTCCTTGCCTCCAAGGGACTGTGCTTATTGCTGTAAAGTGCTGTTGGATAGTTGTTTTTTCCTTCCTCTCCTCAGAAGTATTTCACTGGTGGAAGAAGTGGCAGTATGTGTGTGGTTATATGCACACAGGCATATTGTAAAACGTTGAAGGGATTTTTGGTAGCCCTCTGACACTGTTCCTTGAGGTGCTGACATTACACCTTTACAATCACTGTAGTCTTTTATTTTCTGAGCCTTATCTCTGAGTCCTACTCTTGTTTACTCCCATAGCGACAGACTTAGAGTGTAATGCTCATGAAGTTAGTTGCGTGACTTGTGGTGATGGGTGAAAGTTTTTCTGTTTCTTCAGTTAGATGCTTTGAGAATCTCATTTGTGAATGTTTTAATTCCCACAGAATTAGAACCTTCATTTTTCTGTATATATTTTGTTTTCTTTAAGAGAAAAAGACAAAACCAACAAAGAAATGGAAAAAAACCAAACAAACCCGTAATAGAAAGTACCAGCACAGTTAAGGAAATCATACAATGCTTAACATGACAATTGTAGTAATTTTGTAATTATTTGATTGCACAAAGTATATGTACCCTGTAGTCAGGGAGAAACTGTAAACTGATAAAGGAGTCTGGGATAGTCAGTAAGATATGTTGGCATTATATCCCAGACTAGTTTGACTGCAGAGAAGGGCTTGGGGGTCTTTTGCCCTAGGTGCTAAGAACTCACAAGCAAATTTCATACTAAGTTCTTCTTCATAATATTTCTTAAAATACTATTAGCTAATCCAATCAAATAAGCAGAGGCATAAATGTGTGTTCAGTATCTGAAAATTAAGAATTTTTCCTGCCTCTGGAGTGATGGAAATTGTTCAGCTATTGATCAGATACAGATTGTCCTTTTTAGAATAGAACAAGAAACTTGCCAGCCAACTATAAAAGCATTTGTGTAAAGCTTCTTCAAATACCGATCACAGTGACTACTACAACTTTCTTATCCTCATTTTCACTGAATTTATACTCTATTAATTGGAAAGTTTTATTAGCTGTAATAGAGGTAGTAAATTGAAAAGCTGGACTGGTTTACGAAGGAAAATATGCTATGGGTGAGCGGTGTCCTCTAGCCTGTTACACTCAATGGGGGATTTGCAAAAGTACCACAAACAATCAAAACACTCTGCTAAGTCCTGTCATGACTGGAGAAGGAAATGCAACACATTAGTGTCTCTAATGTCATATTTCTATGCATCTATTCCAAAGCAAGATTATGACATATGACAAACTTTAAGTGTAAAACTATGCCTGTGTTAGAGTGAACAGAAAAATGAGACATTCTGTGTTTTAAAATAGCTTCTTGAACTCTGCAGTGTAAACTGGTGTCTGCACCATGAACATTGTTGTAGAAACTGAGAAATAAAAGCTGCAGATCTAGAAACTAGTGAGAATAGAAGTAAATAACACAAAACTATGAAAGAATCAGGTATTTAGCTGCAGAACAGAGCATATTAAATACACATTTTATCATTGAAGAATTAGTTTATTTTTAAAAAAAAGTTCTTGGACGCTTATTTTTAACTAATGAAGGTGAAATTGAAGGAATACATTATCAGTGTGCATTTTCATACTTCTGCATTAATTCCTTATAATGCAGATAACAGTTTTTCATTATAAGTGTTGAACAATTTATGCAGCTGAGCTGATTTGAAGTGAAAATATATTCAGCAAGCAGTAACTTCTTTAACCTTTCTATCTGGTCTCAGCCTCTCCCGCTTGTGCTGAGCTTTGTGATCTGTTCTTTCTCAGCTGGGTTTCTATTAGCAGCCATGCATGAGTCAGTGGGGAGCAGAATCTTTCCCTAAGTGGTTGAATTATTCAGCTGTATAAACAAATTCATAAATATTAGGAAGCGAATTTTGGTCCTGAGAACATCAAAGAGGTCAGTGGGAATGAACAATATGTAATTTGGTGAGGTATTAGCACATAAATTGCTCTTCTTGCCTTATTGTAATCCACTTGTTGACAAAAGCAAGAGTGATCATTAGGGGAAAGAGCACTTGTTAAAAAATAATTGGAAATCACACCATAAAAAAACCCCAACCCTTTATTTCACGTGCAAAGGCACACATTGTACAAGTGCTGATACTGAGAGGTGTAGTCAACAGAATGACCTACTTAACATGAAATGCTTCTCAAATACAAAGAATTCAAGTTTCTGCTCTGCTACACCAGTTTCATATCAGAGCAACACACAGATCAGTGGAGAGACGCTGAAGTAAAAAGAGCATTGCATTCATTTGGGACATTTTATTGTGAAGGTGTAGCAGAGCTAAGTCTTTAATACTCCATGAGATTAAAGTTGATGATTCCATAACAATTAAAGGTTATTTGACTTTTGCATGAGGCTTGCATGTAAATTACAATGTTGTTTGCCCCATTAATACTGTATGTCCTCCATTAAATTCATATTTGTTGAGCATATAATCTTACATAACGTGTGCATGTACAGGCATATTTAGGACAGCCTTGACAGCTATATTCCATGAAAAATTTTAAATAACTATATGAAAAAATACATACTATGGAGATAATTAAAATCACTGCTCTTTTCTGTCCTATTAGGAGGCTTCATCCTGATTCAGTGCTAATAGTTAACTAGCCTGTTAAACAGCATCTCTGTGTAGTATTGTGAAAATGGTCAAGAAACACAGAATAGATGGGCATATATAATGCACATCCTTGTTAGATGGCTTTAAAAGCCATGTAAAGGTGGCTTTATCTTCATGACTTGACTAGGGTGACTTTCCAAATTTCATGGTAGCTAGGCTCTTTTTCAAAGGCGTGTCTACTGTAAGGTACTTGCCAAGTCTGCCTGATGTGTCTGTTCATAAATTTGGTTTCATTGCCTTCACAACTCCATTTGAAAAAATGAGAAATTAAGCAATGGTGGATATCTTATTGACCTTTGTGTTTCTTGCAGGTATCATAGGGAGACCTTAATTTTTTCCCATGGCCTCTGCCTTAGTGATATACAAATAAACACATTGAAAACAAATCTCTCATGCTTTTTTTCCCTTTGTTATTCCAAGTTAGAAGCAATTTTTAAAACCTTGCCAAGCAAACAGCAATAGGAAATTTTTCCCATAAATAAAAATCCTGAGAAGTCAAAAGGCAGCATTCAGCTGATCTTTGCTGGATACAGAGAAAAAGAAGCAGCTAAGGCCACCCTTATATTCAGCAGTGCTTTGGTCCAAAAATACTGACAAATCAGAAAGAAACTCTGCAGAGGATAATTACACTGTATTTTCAGCTATCAGTTTTAGCTAATAGGACCAATTTCTTGCTATCATCTTATTTTAAAATGTATTTCCTTTCTTAGGTGGGTTTAGTTCCAGTCCAGATGTTTTGGTTTTGTCTCCTTAACTTAAGGATGACGGACTGTGAAAGTTAGACTAATGAAGCTTCTGAACTAAACTGTTATGGCTTTCAGTGCTCATGTGCAAAGGGAGGATAGGTGGGTGCCTGTGATTGTAATTTGTAGAATTAATTTTGTAGAATACAGTCTGGCAGGAACTTTTTGAAGTTCAAGCAAACACGAAAGACCAAGAAAGGTGCACGTTGCTTCTGGTTCTGGTGCAGTTAAGGATGCCTAAAGTAAGAATAATCACTGTATCTAAGTTGCAAGGGGTACAGCTGGTGTAACAACACCTGTCAGAAGCTTTATAGAAAGCTTGAGAACAGTGTTTACTGTCTTACATATGTTACTAAATTTGGCTTATGGGGAGTCTGTGTGGTTTTCTCAGTACACACAAACCGCAGTGTGTATGTAGCCCAGTTATTCTGGGTGAATTAGAAGGCCCCTGCTGAGTTCTGATGGAATTTTCTCAAAGTCTTAACGTATGTTAGTATAGACGTCAGAACCCCCTAATTTTATCATAAATTTAAGAACTTATGAAAAAAACCCAAAACACAAATAAACAGGCAATAAAATTCAGTGAATTGAATTCCAGCTGCACTGAGTCTTATGCAAGCAAAAAGTGCTGCACATCAACATTTACACTGAAGTTTTTTCAAGTTGGTAAAACTGAACAGTTGAGACAGAGTGTTAACAGAAGTGGTTATTTTCCTCTTTAACTCATCATCCACCAAGATGAACTGCAAGCCCAGCTACAAACGCCTGAAAGTCCTGTGGAGGTTTTTTCAGATGCTTTGTTCCAGTCATCTGCCCGTTCACATTTTCAAATGGTTGCACGCAGGGTGTATCATAAATTGTCTTAGGATTTGCAAGTACTTGGAAGATGCCCTGTCAAGTTACTAATCCATTTCTGAAAAGGAATGCTTTTGCTCATATAAATTTTCCGTTTCTGTCTTATAAATTCACTGAGATAAATATAAAATCTCACTAGACAGACAACAAAATCTTATTGATGACAGGATTCTTCTTTTAACAACTGCCCTAAACTAGTGTCTTGGCCTAAGGGTTTTAGTTAAGAATTGTTGCAAGTTTCTATAACAACAACAATAAAATGCTTTCATTTTTTCTCTGTTTATGTTGCTATCTTCTTATTGAAGAAATAGCCTACATGTAACAAAAAATATCTAAGATCTTTCTTGTTTTTTGAAATGATCCAGTCTCTTCAGGCCCTTTGAAAACAGCTATCACACCAGTCAACTCTTGTTTTCTGTTGTAAAGGAAAAGGAAATCTTTTAGAACATGATAAATCTTTCCAGTGATGGAATGTTTTTTCCAAAGTGATGAACCATTACAATAGCTTTTTATTTGCTGGGAATGTGGTGGAATTGTTATTAGACTGTACATCAGGATATATGTTATTTTTTGTTGTTTTGGACATCTGAAATCTTTATACTCCACTGAAATAACTGGAGACAAGCTAATATTAATAGACCTTTTGTTGAAAAGATGGAAAAAAGAAACTGAAGTGGCATTGTTTTTCAGCATAGCTGGATTGTTTTGTAGTTCAGGTTGTATAACTGTTGTCTTTTACTCCCCAAAGAGTTTCTTCCTTTAAATTTAGCAATAAAGGATAATCTGGTGGTTTAGATTATTAGCTGATTTCTGTGAGGTCTGCTGTTCCTCACTTGGCTCTAAACTTCCTGGACAAATGCAGATGCATTCCTTCATCTAGAATAATTATCAGGCAAGCTGTACCCTGACAGCCCTGCATGTTGTTTGCGTTCACACTGTAAGGCCTCTGGAGCACAGACGAGGTGGAGTTACACTACATAACACATGCACACCTGCTTTTGAAGTCTTTTGGGTGATACTGCAGATCACACAGTTTAATGAAGTCAAGAACTACAAGACTTGGGCACTTGATTTACTCAACCATTTGCCCTCTCCCTGAGGGGCTGTATAGTAGTGGCTTTATTTCAGCAGTGGCACCAACAGCTCTGTGATGGAAGGTAGCCTGCAAATGTAAGAGTTTTGTAGATGTTTCACTGTATTAGTGCACTCAAAAATGTGGTGCACTTACATGCATGAAATTCAAACTCGTTTCCCCTTTCTGGCACTTTGTAGGAGCAATATTTAATGCCATCAGTTTGTATATGCAGTGCTGAGGATGACATGATCCAAGTGGCTCCCCCGTTCTCACTCTGCTTTAAGCCATTCACAAGGGCAATGTTTTCTGAAGGTCTCCCTTTGGTTTCCCTATGTTCTAATCACAGGAGAGATTCTGCAGTAGATGACTTTTGCCTGCACTTTCAGATTATATCCCTTTCTGGTTTTAATACTATCTTGTAGACAGTCCACCTACTGTGTAGCTTCTCTTGTTATGAAACATTACAATATCTGTTGTTTCTTCTAGGTAGAGAACAGACCCAAATACTATGGAAGAGAGTAAGTAACAAACATCTCTGAAAGTGTTTTATCCTGACATATTGGTTGATAATAGTTACAGAAAAGGTGGCAAGTGTTTACCCTGTGCCCTTTGTTTCTTCTGTGTGTTTTATAGCAGTGTGTCTTACCATCAAATCATTATTACAGTGCCATCACTTCTGCCTGCCTAAAATTACAGCTGCAATTTCTGATGGATATGGATATCACTGAGTGCTACTTTAAGTGAGAAAAACATACATATGTTTCTGTATTTTCAAGGGATTGTG
Source organism: Machaerirhynchus nigripectus (assembly GCA_013397975.1). Lineage (NCBI taxonomy): Eukaryota > Metazoa > Chordata > Aves > Passeriformes > Dicruridae > Machaerirhynchus > Machaerirhynchus nigripectus. The sequence continues at coordinate 500,188 of VZRQ01010298.1, read as the reverse complement.
GTTTTTTTACCTCCCTCTCCAGCTGGCTTTGCAAAAAAGGTGCTTCTGTTTAGGAAAAAAAGATATTTGGATCCCAAATATGTATTGATATGTTCAGTCTACATGAGTCTTCTGTTTCAGGTTGCTAATGTAAACATGGTTAGATCTAGTGTGGAGAAACAAAGCTTATCTTACTTATGTTTATTTTGGTAGAAGATCTGTGGTGTTTCTGGGTTATTACATCAGCAATTACTGAGATTATGGCAACTTGCTAAAATCTCAGGGATTGCATAAAATATCCTTGAATGCTTCAAAATGTTTGATTGCATGCCACTAGCACAAAACATGTGAAGCCAGCAGGAGAAAATGGATTTATTTCTACATATTAAATTGACAGATGCAGATATAAAAACAATATACTTGTTTCATAGATATTCTTTCCTAGAAGCCTTTCTAAACCATTTAAAGTGACTTCAAATACAGGCAGAAAGGGAGATTAATTTAAACTGTAGATACCTGAAAATCAGTCATTTTTATGTTTGTTTCTTTTTTAATTACTATTGTTGGTGCTTTTTAAAAGAAGATCAAAAGTTGATTTAAAAGAGAAGAGGCATTTGTTTCAAAAAAATTTTTGTTCCTTAGATTCCATGGGATGATCTCAAGGGAGGAAGCTGACCAATTATTAAGTGTTGCAGAGGGAAGCTATCTCATTCGTGAAAGCCAAAGGCAACCTGGAACCTACACTTTGGCATTAAGGTCAGTAATTAATATTTAATTTTTAAATTTATAAAATATTCAAAAGATTTTACTGTGTTGCTGACCTCAGGTCATAAAATTTATTGTGATTGTTTTAATTTTTTTTTAGTCATTGTACTTTTTTACCCTAGTTACAGATTTGTATCTTTAACCTTCTCTGCCCCTTCTTGAAGTGCTAACATTCCTTATTGTTCGCACCATCAGGATAATAGCAATTGTGGTTTTGCTGGTGGTGCTTCATTTTGCCCTTCTCCCACTATGGTACAGATGTGACCTCATGCAGATGTGGGGAGAGCAGGCAATCAAAAAATAAAAGGCATCTTATGAGTTCCCCTGACTAGTCTGCCATGTGGGTACTGGCTGGGTAGCCGTTGCTGAAGAACACTTTGTTCTCTCTAGTCTCTCCATGGGATGGCAGCAAATCAGGAGACCTTTTTTTGTCTCAACACCTGTTAGCTGACAATGTTTGCAGATCTCCTTCTTCATTCTGTGAAGTTCTGGCAAGTGGATCAGCTATAAATAAAAAACTCAAATAAAAAATAGTTGTAAGTTTCAAATAGCTTAATTACTTCTAAGATATTGGAGGTTATTTTGGCCTGTGCTGTACACCTGAGTACTCAGATGGGAGATGGTGATTATTAGCAATGTTTTAAATCTTAAGTGGGACAGAAAAACATTAAAGGAGAAGATGCAGTTACTGAAAGTTTTATATGGGTAAAATAAGATTATAATTTTAAAAATAATGTCTTGAAATAATAGGTTGTGATGAATTAGTTTTTCAGGGGAAAAAAGAGTATATTTTAATCAGATATTTGTTTCTGTAATAATAAGATTTCAAAGAGAAACAGTATTGACATTTACACTGACTTGCATTAACAGTGTAAATTTGGTATTTCTTATTAAAATAATGCTCAATTTCATCATCTTCTGCTCTCGCAATATTCTTTTAAAGCTAAAAAGAAATCAGTTGTAACCACTGGCTTGAAGGCAGAGCTCTTGCTCCTTGCTTCCAATGGTGCACAAGGCACAGGGCCTATAGACTAAGATGACGTGTAACCCCTTTGAAAGCAATAAAATCAATTTTATATATCAAATAGAAAAAAGAATGGATAGTTGTCTGTGATCAGTTCGGGATAAGGTTTCAAATGATAGCAAAGTTGTCATCATGGATTAATTTTGATGAAATTCAGCGTTTGGGAGAATACATCGGAATATGAAACTGCAGCACGTTGCAGCCATTTCTTTATGTTGAAGTGCTGAATGACTTACGTATCAAGGGCAGTGGGTCTAGGTGGCTGCTTTCCTTCCCACAGCAGATAATGCTCTGTTGTCTCACTGTTGGCCTTCAAAGTGTATGAGTGAGGGTGCTTACTCTCATACCTTAGGTGGAACTCTGTGAACTGCAGTGCTGTGTCTTCCACACACTGGAATCTTACCACTAGGATTTCTTTTTTATCACTACTAGGAAGTGTGGCAGGAGCCTGCGTTTCCACTGACTGGAGGGAGAGTTTTGCTCCGTTTCTATTTTTCCTCTCCCTGGAATTATAGATGCAGAATATAACCATTAGCCAAAATGCCCACTGACTGTGTTTCTGAAATTGTAGCCTCTCTTAAAGGCTAGGTCCTTTCTGCAGTCTCTCTGTGCATCCTGACTGTGAGAAGTTTGCTGTGATTGCCATGATGAGTTTATGTAATTTTATCATTTTTTGAGAGCATCACTTGTGTTTGGGTCACTACACTGCCAGATGGCAAAGATAGCCCTGTCTGCAGTTTAGATAATCCCAGCAGGAATTTAAGAATGTGATTTCCATGGCCAAAAATGGAGCTTGTCAGTAGGATGGTATGTATGAGCAAAACTTTTCCAAGTTCAACAGAAGGCTTCGATTGAATTCAGGGTCTCTAATTTCACCCTTTCTCTTCTAGCTATATGAACCAATTTGATATTTTCATACTAGGTTTAAGTGCCACTCTGTCTCTCAAGCAGTCATGTTAACTTTAAGATCACTTCAGTATGATTTTTGCTTTTCCTTCTTTACCTTTGTTTTACCCCTTAGAAGTTGTGGGAGGAAAGAAAACATGGTCAGCTGTTATATAAAAAAATAGACACAGAACAGATCTCAAAGAATTTTATGAAGTTAACCCCGCAGTTCTCTAGAGGTGCTCTAATTCTCCAATAACAATAGTGATAAAACATAAAATGAAATATCCTTGTTTTCTGATTGGTTTTCAGGCACATTTTGTTAAAATTTTTGAAAAAGGTTGAGTAAAATTTAGATTTTTGAAGGTACCATCAACTCTTGGCATAAATATTTGGTTCCCTCTGTACTTCTGTGTACTCAATCTTTCTCTCACTGTTTGTTGCCTGATGTGTCAATCTTTGACAGTCTGTCAATTCTGATTAGGGCAAATTGGAAACTGCCTAAGAAGTGCGATTGCATCATGAAATCCCAGTTCATCGAGACATAAAAGTCTTGTGGTAGCTCTGGGTAGAGCAGCTGATGTTGAGACTGAGACAGGTTTGTTTCCTGGCTTGTAGCTGCTGATGGTTCTGCTGGGGAGGCAGGCAATTCAGTGAGACACACGGCCCAGCACATCCAGCTCTGGCAGATGTCTTCTTCCTGTGTTTGTGTCAGCGTGCCTGGGAATCCTGAAAAACCCAGTGCATCCAGTCGTGAAGAGCAGTTTAGTGAAACAGGATCATATCCGTTCCTGTGGCAAGGTATGATGTCTCTGTAATGAAATGTTTCCAGTCATCTTTTCTGCAATGGAGAAGAACAAGCTTTTTGTGATTTGTCCTGAGGACCCAAGCCAGACAATTCCTCAAATCATCATGGAACACTTTCAGTGTCACATTTGAGTCCACCAGCTACTGTAGCTGGTGTCCAAAATCTCAGTATTCATACCAGCCAGGACTGCACATCCTTTTCAAGATGAACTGCACCACATGTTTTAGCTCTTTGTTCTCTAAACCTTTCTAAATGAGTTTTTGACCACTGTGAAGCATTAGGCTGTGGTACTTTCATGGAACCTGCTTTAGTAGATCTAAAGATCTTGTTCCTGAGCTGCAATAGCAACAGATATAGCCTAGCACTGCTTAAATGACCAAATATAGGACAGGAATAATAATATTTTGTGCAAGCTTAAGCAAGGTGGTCAGCTGTTCTTTGTGCAATACTGTGGAATAGTTAATTGAGTTCAAAGTGAAGATTTTTAATATTTTTTCTTAGTAAGATAGGGAAAGTGAGTTTTATCCAAAAAAACTTTTCAGTTTTTAAAGTTGCTGTTGAGTTACTGTAAAATCTGCTTTCCACTTATATAACAAGCTGCATTTTGATAGTCTCATGATGAGCTATTTTTGCCTGCTTTCATCCATCATTGTGCAATTAATTTGCATCATGACTTTTTTAAAGGCAGACTACCTTTTAAATCTAAATTTGAAACAAAAGATGGTGGTAGAAATATGTCCTTAAAGAAAAAGAGAATTATAATGTTGTTTTAAGTGTGTAAGTTTGACTAAATATTCAGAGCTGTCCTTCAAAGAAAATTGATGTTCAGAGCCTAAGAAGGCCTGTAAAATTGTGTCAGCTCAGATACCATATAAAGAAAAATGAAGCATGAACACAACTGAGAGCAGCAAATCAGCACCCTACTATATTTAATGCCTGTACTTAATTGTGGATGCATTCACCAATCTTCACTAATTAATTAATCAGAGAATGCCACTGAAAATGTTTTACAATCTTGAGGTTTAAAAAAAATTACTAACATGAGAGAAGTATTGTAGATACATATGTGTCCATACATATCAGCAAGTCTCTGTTAGAATAAAAATACATAAAATACATTGTAATGTGAATTCAATGTTCCAAACAGATTAAAAGAATTGAAAATTCGTAATTCACTTCTGGAGCTATTAGATCTGCTTCAAATTTGGCAAAAGAGTAGTACATTGCTTAATGTTAAGACCTATAGCAAATGACAGTAACAATAAGACATGGTTTGCAATGTAGCCTTTTGTGGTGGAGAGCTTGTTTAATAATTAGGATGAGGATAAAGAGGAAATGGGTAGAGATTGTACTAGTGGTAGGCGTTGAAGTGTGATGGTACTGCATGTTCTTTTGAGTAGATAGCTGCTGTAGCACATTTAATTGGTTACCATGGTTTCCCTTCCTGCAAATTCTATTGTTGTGATACTGAGAATGAATTGAAATAAGGTTCTGCAGCATGATTTTTTAGAAAAAAAAGGTAATAAAGTGAACCATGATTATGAGTCATGTTTTCTTTATGTTTGGGGGTTTGGGCACATTGAAGATTATGTAGCACCAGGAAAGAATTTTTTAGGTGAAATAAATGTCAAAAATTAGTAATATTTATTTTAGTCAACAAATTACATGTATTGTGCAAATTCATACATATATTCTCTATCCCTAAATTATGAAATTTTGTTAAGAAACTAGCCACTGGCATTTTAAAAGGAGACCTAATTGGTAGGCTATTAGAGCATAATGCTGCAAATGAACCTTTTAAATTGCAGAGGACGACCGCTCTGGTAGCTGGATGCTGTTTATTTTCAGTGGGTTCTTTTGGGACACATGTAGTGCTGTTCCAGAACACGTGTTGATTGCTGCAGGATCACTTACACGTGTAGAATTCAACATCTGCAAAAGGCTTCTTCGATTCAGGGATTAAAACTGTTGATCTGCATTCTGCTGAAAAGTCTCGTTGTACATACTGGGACACAGGAGAGCAATTGGGGAGAGAAGAATTGTTTGAAACTACTTTCTACACGATAATAGCTGAATTATGTTTTTTTAATTATGAATGTATCAAAATGTGATCATAGTTTATCCTGCATCTACAGCTGATCTGTAAGTAGTCAGAAGGAGCCCAGCAAAACGGTAGCTAACTGCATCTCTTCATTTTACCATGGTAACAGTATTCTGACATCGTGCTAGTTGGTAGGAAAAAATTATAAGGACTATTTTAAAGACTAAACTTTGCATGTCTTTCTGTGTATTTTTTTTTTACCTGATTTGCAAATGCAGTGATTGGCAGTAGCAAGGGCTGAATTCAGTTTCTGGAAACCTTTCTAAAATATTCATACAATATTCCTTGTTTGTTAACTGGAAAAATCCAGGGGAAAAAGTGTTGATAAATTCTGGAGCTTGCTTTTCTGCTCTCAAGTAAAACAATTGACCCTCTATTTAAATGATCTTCCATGTAAAAAATTTCTTTCCCTACATAAAATTTCACACTAAATAATTTACTCTGTGAGTTTGTCAATAACATGAAAGGTTCAGCTACCAGTGAACAGCTTAAGTATCCAGTTTGTCATCTGCCTTATGTAAGTGCACCTGGGCACTACTGAGATAGCTTCACTTAAGTATTTAGAATAATAATAAATAGCTCCTAACCTTAACGAGTAATTAACTGGCTACCTAGGTCCTCCCACAGACTAGAATGCTTTTTTCCTTATGGTTCATGTCTTCTTGCTGCGTTCCTGTTCTCCTTCCCTCCTCCTCCCATCTGTTGTTGTTGTCAGCTCTGTTTTCTTTTGGCTAGAGTGTCTAATTTATCTTTGGCAATTCAGTTTACTGCAGTCTTTCTCCTGCTTGTGTAAGTTCAGCACTTCTCAGAGGAATACTCTCTGCTTCAGCGTGTTGTGAACTTTTTTGGGAGAACTTGTCCAAGAGATGCCCGTGCTCAGTGTACACAGCTCTTGTTCATTTTGTGCTGCGTCCTTCACCCTGGCTGTAGTTCCTGCTGTGCCACAAAGGTCTGCTGTGGTCTGGTGAACAGCAGAGGCACTGGGCTTGTGGTGAGGTACCAAGGTGGAGCTCAGAAGGTTTGGGCTCGCTGCTTGGTTTCATATACGACTTGGCTTTAGGCCATGAAGTTTTGAAGGCCTCATTTCTCCTTTAGAGAAGATGTTTTCTCTATTGTCTCACATGCTTGTTCAGTACAAAAGTCTAGGATATCTTAAAAATGGCCCAGACAGACTGAAAGTTGTATCCCATCTCTCAGACTACCCCCAGTCACAGCTCCTGAGCAGGAATGTGTTGGACTTTGCTGTTTTTATGGTGCATAATGTCTGCCTGGTTTAAAGCTTCTAAGCACTGTTGGAGTTGAAGTAATAGTTGAAAATATCAAATCGTAATGCAATCAGTTGATAATTAAATTGTATATGCAAGTATATTGTGCTCTCCTCTCCTGTCTAAAGCATACATATCTTTTCTGTCTTCTGGAAGTTCTACTGGAATGCCTCTTTTTCTCTACTGCTTTTAGAAAATGCTAGTTAGAAATCTATCTTCAAGTTAGTCCTCTTGATTGGTCTCTTCTTTTGTATATTTTTGAAATAAATATTCAGAAATTTTTGTATTTGGAGAAGCACTTTTATTCCTGTACTTAATCAGCTGTAGATACTGTGGATGCTTTACAGACATGCTTTCAAGATAGCACACAGTAGCCTTACATTGTTGTTTAATGTCATAATTGTTTTCATCAAAACATTTATTAATTATTCAAACACCAAAACAACTGACAGCAGTAATGTTATCTGGCCCAGTTTTCCTTTTCCTTCTCCCTCCTTTATATTTGGTGAAGCTCAGCTGAGTTGAGTATGGTTCCTCCTGATTTGATAGGTGCTAGAAAGACAATCAAGCTAATTTTTTTTTTCTTTTATATCTTGAGATGAATAAATGAACTCAAACAATTTCAGTAATAGATTGGCATCTGCCCCATTTATTGTTGCACTTGCATGAAAGAAGAAATTGTATTCTAGAAAAACAGAATATAATAGTAAAAAAGCTATTAATCTTCATTGATGAACTGTCAGTAGCCCCAAGATTTTTAACAATGCATGTTATGCATGCAGGAACCATTTCATTTTATCTTATTATGCTTGTTTATTGTTAAGGAATGCAGCTTTGAGGAAAAACCATTTAGAGAGCAGGATGAGAATATTGGTGAATCTCTCTCACTGTTTCCATAAAGTGATGAGTGAGTGCTAGAAGATAAGAGGTAGAATACATTGAGAAAACAAGTGAATAGCAAATTCTGTAATACCTTTAAGTTAAGTAAACCTGCATTGTAAGATTTGAATTAGCAGTGGCTTAAGGCAAATCAGATTTGAAAAAAATCTCTCTGGAACAGAAATCCTACTGTAGTTTTTTTTTAATCTAAGTAAATTTGGGTTTTCTTGAGACCTTGAACAACAACGCGCCGTGTACATTTAAAAAAACCCCAAACAAACAGGAACAACATCAAAAACAATGTTGCTCCACTCTGCTCTCCAAAAACCCTTTCTGGACTTGCAAAGCTATTTTACAATAAGAACATTTCTTTGGGTTTTCACTTGGTGTCTTCCACTCGGGTTTCCTTGATATACTGAACTAAAATGTCTATATTGTTTTAGTAGGATAAATTAAGAGCAAGTTACTTTTAGTGTGAGAAAGTCCATAGAAGCAAAAGAGAAATATGACAGTCATGAGTCACTTTTAAAATAAAAGAGGGTCGATTTAGAGTAGGTACAAAACAAAATTTTTTATGATGAGGGTGGTGAAACACTGGAACAGGTTGCCCAGAGAAATAGTAGATGTACCATCCCTGGAAAAATTCATTGGATGGGGCTCTGAGCATCCTGGTCTAGGTTAAGATGTCACTGCTTATTGCAGGGAGATTGGGCTAGACAGCCTTTAAAGATGCCTTTCAACCCAAACCATTCTTTGTCTCTATTAACTTTAGCCCTTGTAGGAAAAGCTGCTCTAAGTGAAACAAAAATGAACATGATTGAGCATTATGCTGTGGCATTTTTCTCTCCATAGTACCCAACTGCAGTAGAATTCCTGCTACATTTTTGATGTTGTTCTACTTCAAAATATCCCAGAAAAATAATATCATATATGACCTAAAATGAAAATGTTACACGTAGAGTAAAATTTACATGCACTATTTGAAGTTTGCTGAGCAGACACTGGTAGGCTTGATACCTTAATTTAGATGAATTGAAACACAGTTCTATTTTAAAGTAATATGAAAGCTCTTTGTAGCATGAAGTCACATGCTAAAATTAACTCTTGAAGAACATTTCTTAAAAAAATTGGTAAACATAATTATTTACTTAGTAGGAAACTGTGAAAGTTAGTAAGATTCCTGCTAGTAACATTTCCAGATTATCCAGGCATGCTGGCGTAGGTCTCTAAATATTGCTTTCATGCAAAGAGAAGATACCAGGCTTTTAATACATTCCCATGTGCGTGTAGAATTCAAATGTGTCTTAACCACTAACCACAGTGAGTCTATTTCCAGGAAGCATGGGACTTTCTTCAGGTAGAAGAGGCAGTAAAACATTGCCCAAAACATTGGTATTGATTCTGATTCAATCATCAAATCAATCCCAGAAATTTATATAAGATTAAATGGAATAAGGCATGCAAGCACAGTACTAAGAGGTAAAGCATCTGTTCAAACAGATTATTTTCAAATGCTTACCACTGATCAAGAACAGTAACATTTACCTTAAGTATTAAGTGATCTTACTGCATATTAATAACATACATAGTCCTTGATCAGCTGATATTTTTTCAAAATTTTAAGATGGTGAAAATCAGCTGTTAATAGTAAAATAATATATTGAGTCAAAAGAATTTTTTCTTGTTTTGTTAGATTTATTTGTGAAATGCTCCATTACAGGTACCAAGGGCTGATAACACTTTTTCTTCATTGTTTTCAGCAACTGTTGAGCATTGCTGGTGCCCTAGAGCAGTTGGTTTGTCCCTGACAATGCTTATGATCCACAGGGAAATGCCACTGCTCTCGTCCTCACTGCCTGCTGTTGGCAGCACACTATTTATGTGGTATTTTTTTCCCTCTTGGACAAGGAAGTTTAGGCAGTGATGCAGGTAAACAGTCTTCAGCCTCAGTTGAGAGAGGCTGCTGGGAAGCTGTTATCAGTGATACTGTACAAGCTCTGAACTTTTTTATTTGATCCAGGTTAGAAAGAGGGAGTGAAAGGCTGTGCCTGCATTGGCAGGGGATAGATGTGTTGCAGTACCAGGTCTAAGATTTGTCTTCTGTTTTGAAGGATGCCATACTTTTTCCATGCTGAGCTAAAGTATCGTGCATTCAGCCAGTGCATGGGTCTTACCAGGTTTTAGGGGTAACTTTGTACTAAATTAATATTCATCAAGCAATAGTCAGCTAGCCAGTACAGCCCTTCCAAATGACTCTGGAAAACTATCCATAGTGACTGTACTCTGCCACCCTTCCCAGCCATATCAGCGAGGATTTTTTGTCTCCATTTGTATCAACCCCTAATGCATTTGATTTTATTTATACACACTGTGTTCTTGTAAAATACTGCTCAGGTTTTGAAAACTGTTATTTGTCAGGCAGGTATTCTGGGAAGTTGGCAAGTTCCAGAGTTCCCTGGCCATCGTCAGAAATGTTGTTGCCAATGAATGTTTAAAAAAAAAAAAATAGCTGCTCTCAGGAGCTGGAGACCTTCAGGGATAAGTGTGTAGAAGAGGTTTTGGCTGCAAGCAAGGCTTGTGTTTCTTTGACAAGGAAATGGGCCAAAAGAGGATCTGTGGAATAATTTGTTTTCACTCCCAAGAACACAGCATGATTAAGAGACATTTGTGATTGCACGATTGCTAATGTTGCTGTGGCTTTTTGTGGAGTGTCAAGACTCTAGTCATAAGTGCTGGTTGAAAGTTTTCAGAAGATAGAACTGAAATTCTGGCACCTAATTTTAAGTAAGACTTCCGCCTTCTGGCTGCAAAGCACATTAAGACTCTTTCTCCAAGGGAAGGTTAAGTCCAAGTGACCTTTAGGCTCAGACTTAAGTTTTCCCAGTTCAGTGAATGAAGTTGCTTGAAACTAAGGAGGACATGAGTAGTCCTGAGGGGCCTTAAATTTGTCATTTGGTTGCAACTACACATTCTAAACAATGCCTTTGTCTAGAAATTCTTCTCATCATAAAATAGCCTGTGAAAGTGGTGAATAGTTACTGTACAATTCTGTATGTGGACTATAAAATCCACCTTCCCAGATGGTAGGAGAGTGTGTCTGGGCTCTCGATCTTTCACTTCTTCCTTTATTTCTTCACTGAATGCTGCATACAGGTAGGTGGCTGATTCTGAAGCCTGTCTCTCTCATGGTATGATACCGAATTCAACCCCTCAGTCCTTTATTATCCTTTATTACCACATTTGCTCTACCGTTTAATACATTTTCCCACATTATCTACTCTGCCCCACTGGCAGACAAACTGATTGCTTTTCAGACAACTTGGAATAAAAAAAGTCTTTTATCTGTAGTCCTGCTGCTTGCAAACAAATGCACAGTGGACACAATGAGGCTGTTTGACATGTCAGAGGTCTAATTCTTTTTCTTGGAAAAACATCTAATGTTCTCCTGTTCAAACCAAAAGAGAACATACTTTATCTGTGTCCCACTTTCTACTTATTAAACAAAAGCAGCTGGTACTAGTACTTGCCTTTAGGAGGAGAGCATCAGGAAGCTGAAATATCAAATCTTGGCTCTACTTAGTTGTCACGATGATGTATAATTAACCAGGCTGCAGGATTGTTACAAAAAGTAAACATAAGGAAATAGTCTTGCTAATGGAAAAATTTAAACTGTAGTTTTAAGTAAGACTGAAGGAACTGAAGATTAAATCTTCATTTAATCTTTAATATCTTTATCAATAATTTTCAATTGAAAATACATGTTTGTTTTTATATTGTAATTTGGTAAAAATAGTGTTATTGTGTGGCCAGGCAAAAATTTAAATGAGTTTGAAAGAAATAAAACAGGATTCTGAGACACATTATTGATGGTACAGTCTTTGTAAAAGATTGGTGTTTTGCTGATTTGTGAGGATTTTGGGGGTTTATCTCCTTGTTACTAGTAGGATTCTATTTGAAAACAAGTACATTTCTCCACAACGTATCCAATTAGCAGGGAATAGAGAAAAAAAAATTGATTTGGAACAAGTGGGAATTAGATAAAGGCAAACCATTCATCTTTTGGAAACTCTATTCTTCCTTATAGTATCTCTCAAAGACACACTTCATGTGCATCAGTCTGAACAGATGTACAGCATAGGGGCTGCTCAGTAAAGCATACCTGGGGTAGGAGGGTGCACCATCTGACCCTGATGGAAAGACAACTAATCTTTTAAGAAGTTCTGTTTGTTTTCTGCATTTGGTCATCTTGTTCTTCAGAACTGGTTTTAGACTTTGAGGGATGTTGCTCAAATCAAGACACTCTGTACTTAGTAATAGGCCTTACAATGCTTTTCTGTGCCTTATCCTCTCTTGATAAAATTTGTGTGATACTTTTTCTTCTAGAAAGCTAAAAGCAATAAGTGACCTCCAGCTTGCTTAGAACTCTGCTTTAAGTAGCCAGAGCAGATGTCACTGATGAGAGCAGCAGTTCACCTGCATCTCTTAATATAAGCAATTCTAATGTATACTGTCATTTAGGGCCCATTATTCTTCACTTTCAAACTTACTTGGTTCTCCCAATGAAGTCAGAACCATCAAGCTTGTATGTGCTCAGTGTGCATTATTCCCACTGACTTGAGCAGATGACAGTGAAGGTTGCTCACTTTGGCACTGCACAGTGCTGAGCACTCTTGGCTCATGCTGACTTCTCTGACAGTCAAGGGTGTACAAGGAGGACGTCTCGTGGTCAAAGCTTGTTTGCCATACACTGTGTTGAGTATAAAGGTGCCCTGAAGAATAAGTCTGAATACATCCACCCCTTCTGCTATAAGTTAGGACATTATCTTTCTACTTTTTGAATGACTTGTAGTCACTCAGAACTGCATCTTGTGATGAAATTAGCGTTGGGTAAAAATGTATTTCTTTCTGGTTTTTTTGGACTTTCTCGCGTTTTAGTCAATGAACTTATAGTTTGTGTGGCATAAAAATATGTATGAAAGTATCAGTGAATTTGCAGAAAAATGCCCATATAGTTCCCACACATTGTGTCCTCTTTCCTTACTGAGCAGGATGCAGATTCCTGAGGGCCCCCTCACATTTGAGTGTTATGTAGAAATAGGAGCTTCTGAAGTTGCAGTCGCTGTCGGACTATTGATAGGGTGATGGGAAGGTTTGGCATTTTGATGTAGAACAGAGAAAAAAAATACAGACTCCAGAACCATGTATTTTTGCCCATATTTGCAAGAAGAATGCAATATTTCAGCCGGGGCAAGGTCTATAATTATGCTTTCCCCTGTTTGGCAAGGCCCCGCTGAGAAGAGGAGCCACTTCAGTAAAGTATCATCATTTACTGTGTTCCTTAACATCTCCAATGAAGCACTGGATTGTAAAGTGAAACCAATCCATCCTTTCAAATTTAGTTCTTAATACTTATTTGGCAGATCTGACCTCATGGAGGCCCAGTACCCTCACTGCCATCTGACCAAGGAACAACACTGGAGCGAGCTGTGCAAGCAGCTTCGTGCCTCCATCTTCTCCACAGGAAACGTTGCCAAGTGCAAACACTGCTGTGTTTTCACATGTTTAGACTGCTTTGAGGCAGAAATGGTTGCAGATTGTAAGAACAGTTTTTTGAAATATGCTACTGTTCAGGTAAATTCAGCATTCTTATGGTTGCTAAGAGCCTGTATCAAAATGCTGTTGCATCCTGATGCAGAATGGCTGGTGTTGGATACCTTTCGTGTTATATATCCTGTATATTACAGAGATTTGCTTGAAGCTTGGGACTTAACAAGCATAACACAGAAGGACTTTTGTACAAAGCTTGAAGAGTTAGTCCTGGGCCTTTGGCCAGGAATAAAGAATGCTTGCCCTTGTGCCATTTTGTCCTGTGCTGCTCTGGTTCTGGCAGCAGTTCTGCTTCAGTGTAATTGTTGGCACTGGAGCTCAGCTGAACCTTGAATGGCCTCTTCCTGCAAGCAAGCAGGGGAGCAGAGGTCCGAGACGGCATCAAAACTCCGTATTGATCGGCTGTAATAGAGGACTCTATTATGAGAACTCTTCATATCAGAGCCAAGCAAATTGACTACAGTGATATAGTAGTGAAGTACTAAAAAAAGCCATAAAGAGTGTGAAGTAATTTTTCAGTTTTTCCGTAGATAATGGAAAGGCTAAAAGAATATAAGAACAAACAGCTCCTTCTGGGACAGTAACTGTTTTGGCTATCTATCTGCAGTTGTTGATCTCTCCTTCCTCTCTGTGCTAAGTAGTGGTTCCCCAGCTCAGCTGGACCAGACACAGAGCACAGGCACAGCTTTAAGTGTTAAAGTGTTTTTAATTGTTTGCAAAGGCTTGCTTACTCTTATTTATTCTGCTTACTGTTCTTTAAAAAAAAAAACTTTCCCGTTTCATTGAGGCAGATTTGGAAGTCAAACCAGAAACTTCAGACTCTACTACGATGGAAAACACTTTGTTGGGGAGAAACGTTTTGAGTCCATCCATGACCTGGTGACAGATGGATTGATTACTCTTTATATTGAAACGAAGGCAGCTGAATACATTTCCAAGATGACAATTAATCCAATTTATGAACACATAGGATATACAACTTTAAACAGAGAGCCAGCACACAAAAAGCATATGCCAACCCTGAGAGATGAACATGATGGCAAAGAGTCTACAGGAGAGGATGAGGTAGCAGAAAAGAGGGTAAGCAATTGTTAACCCATGCTTTTTTTTCTGTTAGACTTTTTATTTTGTACTTTTAACCTTTCCCCTCTACTATAAAGTATTAAAGGTCTCTGCAGCTATTTAGTCCACATATTTCTTTCCAGTGTTACATTAACAGTAATATTTAAACTGGTTATAGAATTTTGTAATGGTAATTCTTGCACATTGCAAATTTTGATGATTTGAAGGTTAGTTGTCATTGTGATTCTTCAGGTGTTTTTACAGTTATAGATGTTACTATTAAGCCACTCCTTTATTTCAAATGGGCAAAGAATATTTAATCTTAAAATTGTTTACAGTATATAAGACAATTGTATTTTATTTCTTAATATATTCAACTTCCCCCAAACAAATGCATTCCATAATCTATTCAGCAGCCTGCATATAATGACAGTAAAGTTGTCCACATTATAAATAAGACTGTTCATTAAGTTGATAAAATGTTAAAACATTTCACTTGGCTAAGTTCAGCCTGTCAGAAGCTGACAGACCTATTTTTGGCCTCAGCCAGACTTACAAAGAAGTATTGCTCTCTTCAGAGAGTTGCAGTATCAGCTGAGAAGTAATTGCATCCTGGATTATAAAAGACAAACGAAGAAGAAAGAAATCTTAGAACCAGTGAACATAAAAATACTAAAGGAGGCTGGGAATGTACTGGGCAGACAAAGCAGCTGCCTGAAATTTCATTTGTGTTTCAGAGACTAAACATAAAAGGAAAGCATAATGTAGATTCTGTTGTGTTAAATGAAATACTTTGTTTATTGAAAATCTGACAAATGAAAGTCTTTTTTAAAGTTATTTTTACACATGTGTAGGTGTTACTGCATGTATAATAGTCTGACATGTTCCCCTATTTCACAAACTTCAGAATCATATCCATTAGCACCATCTAATATGCTTATAGTGCATAGAAGAAATGCTAACCTTAGTTGGGATCTTTTCTCTCTCCAATCAGAAATATGTGATTTTAGTTTTTGTGGATGTGGAGGAAAGGTCTAACTGACAATTTCCAAAACACATGACTATTACAGTGAAACTAAGCTCCATACAGCGTCCACGGAGAGAGAGGCTCATAGCTTTGGTCCTTCAAATCCTCCTTCAGCAGAATCTGTCATTCTGCTGAATTTGCTGAGAGATCAAGCACCCGACTTACCTTTAAGTATGAATCTTCACTGTTATCAGATCATTTTGACAAAAGAAATACTGCTGGGATATTGAAGCTGGCTGACCACGTTTAATATCCAATTTCTTGCCTGTTAGGTACCAGTAGTAGAGGGGTGAGTTATCACTTACAGTTCCTGACAGCCGCTGCTTCCAGCGTGCTGTTTCAAAAGGATTTTTTTTGCATATTATCATAGGTAGTTTATTATAATGCAAAGCCTGGGTAAAAATCTTCTCTGAGTCTTCTGGAAGTCACCACTTCGGGTTTCTTCAGTAAAATTAACTCTTCCTGCATTTAGAAACTTTCAAGTGACAGCAGAACTCTGTTCTGTTACATTTTTTAGATTGATGAAAAAGTGTTCATAGTACAGGGATTTCAATGATTACTATTGAAGAATGCTGTTTTTTCCATGTATTACATTGTTATGTCACTCACCTTCAACAAGGTATACATACTGTTTTGACACATTTTTCATTCAATAGCCCAAGGACTATTCAATATTTCTCAAAGATTGAAATTTTATGTGGAAAACCCTTAGGTTAATCATGTAATCTCAGCATCCCACCCTCTTCATCTGGAACTTAGGAGCAACTAAAGGGGCTTCAGCCACAAAACAGTTCAACAGTAGTGGTGTTTTCAGCCCTGAAGCTCAGGTTTTAATACTCTTCTTTTCTTTTGTCTTGGAACTGCATTGATATGAACATACTGAGGCACACAAACATAACAGGATATTTAAATGTGCAGATTTCAATTTACTTTTTGAGACATTATCCAGTCGGGATTGCTATCTGTGGCTGCATGGGGACAATACAGTGTGATCTTTCTCACCATGGAGTAGCGTAGAGGTGACATCTTGGCTGTCTTTGCACCTCTCAGAATTTTGGTGGGAAGGTTGCACAGATTTTTCTGCATGTCACTTCACCCAGCAAATCTTCAAGGAGAATAAGGCATTAAGCCCCATGACCAACATCTGATCCCACTAGTAACCTCAGCATTTGGAAGAAGCAGCCGTTTATAAATAGGTCAAGTAGTTTTTCTTTCTTTTTGGTGGCAGGGGTGGCAGATTGATTCCTGTTCTCCAATATAAAGAGCATATCATTGAATTGCAATGAACCAACGAAAATTGTTCAGAGTTCAACACGAAAAAACATTGTCTTATGATCCAAGCAACAAGATCTGTGTGCCCATTAGTCCCATGGTGAAGATGAAAATTTCCTCAGTGTGTACAGCATTTGGCAATTAACGCATCTTTATCAGTTTTATAATGTAGTCACACAGCTTCTCCCTGCACAGTGTGCTTCCTTCTCTGTAAAGACAGAAAGAAGTGATCATCCTGAGCCAAAATACATTCCCAGATTTGCAGACTCTGAGGCTGTTCAGATACAAATCTAAATTTTGTGCCTGCGACCGTTGCCCAGTCATGTGTGGGTGGTGTATGGAATATAAGTCCTTCAGAAAAAGGAATGAAGAGACACAAAGACACAGAGCCTGTGGAACAGCTGGTGGGAATGGAGTTTCACTTTCTGCCATGGAAACTGGGCAGCTAGAGAATACACCCAAGCTTTAGAATGAAATATTAAAGGGCACTCACCCAGTCTTCAGTTTGGTGTAGGGCAGTAGCAGGAAATGCTGCATTTTATGTTAGATGCCTCCCAGCAGGCACTTGTAATACTTTATTTGTCCCCTGCTCTTTTCTGCAATTAACGTATGGTGGAAGAATTCAGTATGTGCTGGGTGACACTTTTCATATGCAATATATTAAAAATGAGCCCTAGTAAAGGGAAAGATTTAAAGACCGTAAGAGATGAAAAGTCAAAAATTACGCAATCATTAGATCAGGATTGTAAGACACAAATTGCAATACTCCTGAGCTGTGCAAGAGACTGTATTGTGGCGTGATTTAAGATGCAGTTTTTAAGGTAAAAGCAGGAGAATGTAATCGCCTGCACAGCATGTGCTTCAATGATTATGAGAAAGAATATGACTGCATACCATGTACAAGTATATATTAAAAGTAAAATTCATGGTTAATGATTTAATGCTTTTTGTAACCTATGAAGGAATTACTAAATAGTCAGAGATAACTGGAGGAGGAGAGACTGAAAACAGGAGAGTGCTTGTCCTGCTTGAATGTCCCAAATAGATGTTTTAGCTGCTGCGCTAAGAAGGTGATGCTGGTTCCCAAAACAGTCTGCAAATTGTTCAGAACTCAATTGTGGGGCCATCATGGTCTGTGTGTTAAGAGAGGGCTAAGAATGATTTAAAAGAGTGCTTCCCATGTGGATTCAATCTGTATGACCTAGTGTGAAAGTGGAAGCAATACCCAGTATCATAAGATTTAGTATTCCTCCTGTGCCTTGAATACTGATGGGTCTCTGAATATTCTCTACTCTCAAAGGCAATTATGGCCTTAGAGCAGATGACTTGATTCAGTTAAACACCTTATAAAAATGGTAGCTCTCAGAAATTAGTAAATATCTAGAAACATAACAAAGTACTTCTTTAAAGCCCTGCAAAATATTTTTTTTTATTCTGACACGGTTTTGATTTCTTTATAATATATAATATGTGTAAGAAGTTGTATGAGTGATTGATTCAAGATTTAATATTTGTTATGAGAAAATGAAATCATTAGTTATGAGTTATCCTGTCTTTCAAAATGAAATGCTGGGGTTAATGTTAGGATAGCAACTGAATCACATTTATTCATGTTTACTCTGGTGATATGTGCTATTTCCTCAAGAAACTTCAGTGGCTGCAAATCAATTAAAGACCCCTTCTAGACTGTACTACATTCCATTCAATTCCTGTAAAGGGAGAGAACTGAGAGAAGGTTTGTGGCAGGAGTCACCCAGCAAAAGCAATCATTTTTTTCTGTTTTCAATCACCTTAGCTGGTGATTCCATTTTTTCCTCCATAGTAAAGAAGGCTTATTTTCTGCAGCTCTCTGCAAGAGATCTGGAAATGTAAATCTGTATCATTTTAGTCGGAAACATGCTTTTACACCTGCCTCCGAAGATAATCCAGATCACAAAGTTAAGTGTGATCTGTGTACATTTCTAATGAATCCATAATAGACTCTGCATGCAAAATCAAGGGTGATACTTATGGGTATTTGCAGGGACCAGTCTTATTTTCCAGCCTTAAACTGACACTGATATTTTCATTAATGACACCACTACTTTTCTACTTTTGCTCTCAGTCAGATCTGCTAGTAAGACATGCCTAAACCTTTCCTTCACCACAGCTTATTTTATCTTCAGTGACAGGACATGAGAAGCTGTAGCTGAGGAAGTTGCAGTAGCTGTCATAGAAGCACAGGCACCCTTATCGAGGTCTGTGATGGAGGAAGACAGCTTTGAACGGCACTGCTGGGTGCCCAGTAATGCCAAATCTGCAACTGATAGGGGCTAAAAAGAAGATGTGGTCTTAATAATCAGGGAGGAAAGTGTGCTTTGACAGCTGAAGCAATCTTCTTGCTGGAAGTTGTTTGAAAGATTTCCATTTGCTTGAATTAACTTATAAGAAAAGATGGGTGTATAATGTATACAACATCTAAACAAGCCATAGCTATAACACGGGCAGTGATGAAGCAATAATGCTTTTAAAAGTGCAACTAATGAATGTTTACCTTAAAGTGCATTTAAAGATGCAGGAGACTGAGCACAGAAGAATCCCATGGGTTAACTTGAGGAGATTGTCAACTCTTTTCTCACAAATGTTCCTTTCCAGTCCCTGCGCGGGTGTCCATGACAATCACTCTGTAACTTTAATGTAATTTATAAATAAAACATAACTCTGTGGAAGGCAGAAACTTCTATTTATTTCTTCTGGGTTTAGCCCATCTTTCAGCAGAGACTTCAAAGCACAGACAATTTTGTCAATACTGAGAAAGTTCTTAGCAGGATGAAAGACAAGCCTACTTTTTAGGTAGCTGCTCCAGCATATCAGCAACATCGTGCTCAGAAGAGATTGCCCCAGCCTCAGTCTTCCTCATCTTTCCTTTCAGTGCATTAGCATTTATGTTGGTGGGGAACCAGTGTCGTGTATGATATTATATATGGCACGTGCAGTTCAAGCTAAGACTGTAAATGGTTACAATGCCTTTTTAAAAACATACGTGTTTTTAACTTTAACCTGTGTCTATTAATACCCAAGAAAGGAGAGTTAAGTGCACATGTTGCCCAGTGTACAGACATCAGCATAAAGAAAATCCTTTTCTCCAAACTGCAGTCCATTTTCTACTTATAATCACCAAGAGTAACCCAAGCCCTTATTTTTGTTCATTATGGCAGTAAAATTGATTCACTCAAAAAGCTTGTATAAACTGATTTTGTTTTAAGATTCAGAGCTTCCAAATGAAGCATGCACTTCGCTAATTTAAACCCCAGGTCATACACAATATCTAGTTTACTCCTATCAGTATCTCATGCTTATAAAAGACAAATTAGGAAGCAAGACTTGTTTTTTAAGGGTCTCTAACTGGACCTCCAGTGTTAAACACTATCCCATAGTTCTCCTGTTTCTCCCAGGCCAAATTCTTTCTTCTTCTGTTGGTGCCAGCTCTGGTTCGTGCTCAGCTGTGCTCTGTTAATTCCTGCAGGTTACAAATGGCCTCCTGGCTGATTCCCGTGAGCCCCGCAGGACTTGCCTGCCTGCCTGTGTGTTTGTCTGCACCTCCAGAGCACATTAATGTAATGGTTACACAATAATGTGGGGGATTAATGTGGAGTAAAAGCTGTGTGCTTGTGTTGGTAGCCTAATTGCATGTTGCTGATCTAGTATTACAAGGGTCAGAACAAATAAGGCTCCACAGCCTGCAGACTGAGAAGTGCCCTAGGTCAGCCTGCATTTCAAGCAGAGGCTGCACCTCCCGTTGCTATGCTACTCCTGTAGAGGTGTTCCCTGCGTTCTGAAGGTAAACACAGTTCGGGATCAGCATCCTGCTTCAGCCTTTTGTCATGGGTACAAGTCACTTCACTGCTTGCTGAGATGACCTTTCAAGTTACTTTCTGCTTTTTCAGCTAAGTGTGGCTCTTTTATTATCTGACATGTGAGATGTGTACACAAAGATAAAGTCTTCAGAAAGTTTGGTGTCAAATTATACTGAGACAGGCAACTGCCACGTGAAATCGAGTGGGGCTAGTCTTTTAGACTCACACATCAGACCCTCAGCAGAAGTGTGATGAGTAATTACCCTCAGCATATGCCCAGTGCCTGATTGACCCTTTGTAAGATGAATAGTGTGCAGAACTGTTTAAAAGGCTGTAAAGTAGTACAGTTGCTACGCAATTAATTCTAAAGAATAATGCTTGTGTTGTTACTGATAAAATGAAACCATTAGCAGTGAATAAACTGTTACTCTTTTCCTGTGTTTCTCGGTTTTGTGAGGTCAAGCAGTGTGAAGCCCTCACCTCAGTTCTTTTCAGGGTTTCTAATGCTTGGATCTGGCCATGTTTTTAATGCCCTCCAAAAAGTACTGCCTAGCCCTAGCCTCTCTTATATGTACTGGCAGAAATTCCCTTGTTTTGTAACTGGGATAGGCTAGTGCAAGAAGACACACAGGGAGGGAGGGGGGACTCTCCCTTTACTCTTGAAAAGCCAAAGAGGATAGCTTTCTTTGAGCACTCTCCAGGGTAAGAATGAGTTTTCCCATCCTAGTGCACCTTAGTAGTTGGGAC
The DNA here is from genome assembly GCA_013397975.1 of Machaerirhynchus nigripectus. Lineage (NCBI taxonomy): Eukaryota > Metazoa > Chordata > Aves > Passeriformes > Dicruridae > Machaerirhynchus > Machaerirhynchus nigripectus. Next base: position 478,931 of record VZRQ01010298.1, on the reverse strand, counting down.
ATATAAATACAGAGGTCCAGCTCAGCTCGGGACGAGCATTGGAGAGCTGTCGTGCCTTCGGTCCCAGCACACTGTAGCAGTCTGCTGCTGGCCTTCCCTAGGGGCCTTACACTTGAGGCTTCCAAACAGGCCACCTACATGTACAGTGGGGAAGCACAGAGACACATATAAGTAAATTACAATCTTCTTTCCCCCTTTTTTTAAAAAACACCCCTGTGGCTACTCTTGACTTTTTATGCCTTCTCACAACTGAATAATCCATGCAGTGGCCACAGAAGGGAAAAGGTGGGTCTCTCTCAGAGCAGCCTCTAAAGCAGGTGTGTGCTTCTGATTTATTGCTTGTGCAAAGGGCTTTCTGGATGGTGAGGGACTGCAGTGGGTTGCTAGCTGGCAGCTCCCTCGTTTGTTGTTCTCATTTTTTAGCTGTGTGAGTTTGGGGTCTTTTTTTTTTTTAACTCCTCCTCCCATCTGGCATCTCCTAATTATTTTCTATTACTAATCACTTCTACAGGAAACAGACTGGACTGTTGAATTAAGAGCCCTATAAAGGGATAATTTCGTTATTTACAAGTTTCTTACCTCACTTAAACTTTATAATGTGACACTGTATAGCTGGTGATAATCACCTTGGGCTACAATTGTGTCCAATCTCATAAACCAGCCAGGGTCAGGTCTGGTCACTCGTAGAACGTGAGAGGCCCAAGGAGAAGCTGGGGCAGTGCAGTTGGTAGCACCTTTGGCTGTGAACTAATAACTGAAATATCTTGCATTTTATGCCTTCTATTCTATTCATATTTTATGCCTTCATTCTGTGCTACACAGAGTTATGCAACTCTGTGTAGCTGGTTCAAACCTGTGTTAGGAGTCTGACTACCATGGATTTTCTCCACTTAACTCTCTCTTAATTCAGATAAACTCCTTTCTCTCCTTACTCTTTGCTCTGTGTGTGTCTAGATTGGAGCAGGGAAAGCATTTTACAATGGTCACTGCTTACATGCTTCTAAGTACAAATACACGTCTTTTGGCTTCTATACAGAGATGGAAAGGATGTGGAGCTGTGGTGGTCTGATGTGTCACCCCCATCCAGTTAAAGAATGCTCTGATAGGCAGGTGCATCTGCTCCACTAATAATTGCCCATTCATAAGTGGCTACCAAATGCTTAAGACCCATGGAAAGTGAAATGCTTATTTTAGAGGTGATAGCAGAAAGAGAAGTAGTTAGGTGTACCTAAAACAAGTATTAGACTGTGAAAGGAAAAAAAACATTTTTCCTGTGGTTAATGCCACAGAAGCTGATCTGTTCTGGTCCTTGTTTCTTTCTTTTTAATCTTTCACAAGAAAAAAGATATTTTCAGCTAAAACTTCTCATGCTTAATTTTAGTCTCTAGCTGAATGTTTTCTGACTTTGAACAAAGTAAGGAGAGCAGTTTTATTACTAAGCTCAACAAACTACTTGCTCCTATTATTTCAAATCTGTCTCACTTGTCATCAGCAAAGACAGCAACTCTTGACAGTTTTGCAAAGTCTTCCTTTGATCATTAACTTTTAGAACATTAGACTTTTCCATATTTAACCTTCCTGCTGCATGGCATCAGCAGTTAGAAACAGTGTTGCTTCTGGCATTTAGTGCTCCTACAGTCTTAATGTTTCAGTAAGGTAAGAATCACCACACTGAAAAATCTGGTTCTCAGTTCTTAGTTGTTGCTTTAATTTTCATCATGTTAGTATTGATACTCCTCAATATCAACTTCCAATATAAGTACAGAATGATGTTTTTCTAATAGTGAAGTTCATATTATAATGCACTTTGATTATATTGCTGTGTAGTGGGGATTATTTTTTGCATTTTTTTAGAGCTTAAGCAGTTAGAAATAAGTTGCCTAAGGAACCTTAGAGCTAGTATCAGAGTATAATGTCCTCTATTAAGCCTTAGTCATATGTGTATGTGATTTAATACATTTTTTCATGTTTTCTAATTCGTGAATTAGATTATTAATCTAATCTTTTTTAGTAATCTTGCTTAAAGGCAAGCAGCTTTTACCCTTCCTGAGAGCAGATTGGAGGAGTTCTGTGGAAATATGAAAAGGCTCTGTTCCCAATTTCCATTTTGCATGTAATGGTGAAACATTTTAAAAGCTCTGTGTTTTATGTCATGTGTCAAATAGTTTATTTATAGAAGATTTCTGAGGATTTTACATTGCTAGAAAAGTCTTGAAGCCATTTCCCGAAGTTAATATGATAGTGAATTACATTTGCATTCAGGCGTTTCTGTGAATTGGATGATGATTGGAGTAGCAATATGTTTAATGCAAATGCACAAAAATTGCAGAAAGTATCCTGTGTTGTTATGTTTCACAGAATTTCAAGTGCTCAGTCTCTTAAGTGACAGCTTCTCATTCCCTCCAGCTTCCATCCAAATCCTTGCTGGCGCTGGTCGCAGCCGGTGCCTGGGAGCTTCCAGTCACCTCTGCCACACTGAAGTTCTCAAGGCAGACTCACTGCTCAGTAAGCTGATCGTGCTGAGAGCTTACTGGATAATTTTTAATGGACCTTAAGGGTTAATTCTCTTGGGCTGTTTTTATTGTTGAAAATTCACGCAACTTCAGTGTTAGAAATCTTTCCAGCAGTGTCATCTTTAAAGTGCTAGTTGATGGTGGCAGTACAAATGAAAAACTGCCCTGTAAGATAAGATAAAAAGCATGCTAAGAAAGAAAGAAGAAGTTGTGCTGGTTTAATATTTTTTTCATTTCCACTGAATTTAAGTAATGCAGATATACCCTAAACTTAGTCTTTTAGCTTTGATGTGACCTGTACTCAAAATAAAAGCTGTTGGTCAAAGACCACACATATCTGAAATCTCAGGTGTAAGTTGGGACCTGGGACTAGTGTATTTCAACTGAAAATAGACATCAGCTAAACATTATGTTGTAAGAAACCACAGATTTGCTGGGGGGAAAGAAATAAAAACCCCTAGAGTCTCTCCTGTGTAACAGAGGTTATATGATCTGTCGACGTGCCAGTGCTTCTCCCTTGAAAGGTAAATATGCTGTATAGCCAAGATTTATGATGGGGAGTTGCATTGCCAGCCCCATTTTGAATCATTCAAAACCATTCAGTTTTCAAATCAAGTGGTTATTTAAATTTGTTTCAAAGATGCTGTGTTTGACCATTTGAGATGGTGATTTCTGGAGTGCCTGTCTCAAGAATTCTTAACAGTCATAGCTTTCTGTAGGGAAATGGGATGTTTACTGCCCTTATATGAAAAATTTTCCTGACAGAAGCATTTTAAAATGTTAATTAGGAAATTTAGAGGGAATAAATAGGAAAGATAAACCGTATGTGTAAAAGGAGAGAAAAGAAAATTGGAACACTGGTCAACAGAAGTGAAATGAGCCTTTTCTGAGAATGTGATCAGGGATTAGAAGACTTTATGGGTGGAAAAAAACTGATAATTTGTTAATAACTGATAATGTGACTTTGGAGCAGACTAATTCCACTGCCAATTCCACTCTGGTTTCATTCACTGCAGGTTTCAAAGCAGTCTTGATTTAAATAGAGATTTACGCAAGGAAGTGGGAGTCCACATGAGCCTCATTTGAAGGACGATCAGCCCGTCTGATTCTCCAAGTGTGCCTAACTGCACTGTGTAAAATGAACAGACCCTGACTCACTGGTGCAGCTATGCCCATGGACACACATGGACCTACAAAACTGGTAATCAGGGTCCATGAGGAGTGTTGCTGAGCACTGGGGGTTACCCCCTTGTTTAATCTTTCTGCAGTGAGGTGGTCCATAAGCAGGTTTTTACCATTATAAATTTTGCAAGCACATTGCATATATCCATTTGATGACTCTAGTATTCCTTCAGGTTAAACATTGTTTTCACCTTGACTCATCAGTTCAAATCAAATGGTAATTCAGGAAGGATTAGGAGACTTTGCATTCTTACTCTTATTTATGCTAAATAAGTATGATTATGGACTGGAAGTATGATTAAGAAAGAAACTGTGACAGCACATGTATCATAGCAACACAGCTTATTCAGGAAGAAGTGGATGGATTCAAAATAGAGGCTGTGCCAAAGGAACAGGTGTAGTCTGAAATACAAAGAGTGTTTAGAAATTAATGAGCTGCAGTTTTCAATTATAACATACATTGAATTAGTCTAAATTGAATTACCATGTAGAACAAAAAAAGGCTAATATTAAATTCATTAGACTGTCAGTCAAGACTAACATGAAATGAGTATTATACATCAGGTAAGAAAATATTGATGAGACATAAAAAGAAATTTCCATACCATTTGCCCATGTTATACCAGTAGCCAAAACTCCTATTCCACAAGGAAAAAATTAAAAAACACCTAATAAATATACTAATAGAAAGACCTTGTGGATTACACGATTCTAATTTCCCCTAAGTGTATATATTTTGAGTTACAAAAAGATAACAGAGGTTGATTGTGGAAATTGCTTTTATCAATAAAATTCTTAAATGGATATTTTAAAGGAAATGTAACTTACTTATTTCCTCATCAAAGGGTATGGTTAAACTTCTCTTTTATGTTTATTTGTCCTTTTATTTGAGGATATCCTTATAACAGTATTGGTCAGATGAGGAATAAAACCACCAGTCCCTTGTGGTTTCAAAAGATTAGTCTTAATAGCCTGTTTCCTCTTACGATACTTTAATTTAGTGCATCAGTAATAAAGAGCATTTGCCAAAAGAGGAGCGTTCATGCAGCTGCCAATTTGCATTACATTTTAACTGCTATCATTCCTATAGAACACATGGCATTTATAAATTACTTTTAAGGTCTTTTTGGAATAGTCTGCCTTGACATGTCGTGAGTCAAGAGGCTTTTGCTGGAGTGACCCTTCACTGCGATGAACGTCAGTTGTGCCTCAGTCACAGCAGCCCAGCTCTCAAAGGGCTGGGAAGAAAATGCAATGCTGTCAGCTGAACTAGGACATGCTGACTCAGTGAGAGCAAGATGGAGAAGCTGCTGAGGAACAGGCTCTGTGTGGCTGACCAGGGTGAGGGTTGCTCCCATAGGCAGAGCTCCTTGTTTCACCAGCTCGCCTTCCTGAAGGCCTTGTATCTGCAAGACAGATCTCTCTAGCTCTGATTTAGCATTTGTCATGGTGTAATAACTTAAACCACGTGAGTAGTCCTCCCAGTCTCTCTGCTCCTGCCTTGCCCAGGGAGAGCAGTACCTGACCAAGGCATATGCTTTAACTCACTATTTAGCATACCACCTCCATGGCCCAGGCTCCTGGCAGGAGGGGAGGAAGATAGGATGGACCAAAACCAAAACTATGAAGGATGGAGGGGTGGATGGGAAGGACAGAAAGCAAAATTGTAAAGGACAGTCCGTGTCTGGAGGATTTACTGGAGACAAATTCCAGTGTTTAATGATGCTTCTCTTTTTCACAAATCGTCTTGAATGGTTTGCCTGGGGAACAGTGATGCTGCTAGCCCTCTGAGGCAGGGAGGTGGTACCTTCTGTCCTCCACCAGTTCTTGGTCTTCTTCTGTACTTCTCCAAGTTTGGTTGGGGTTGGCCCCCTTTTATTGCAGTTTGTTTTCAGGCAGAAGAGTGGGACTATGGTAAAGAGCTACTACAAAGGAAAGAGACAATTTCTGAGGCTGATGCCTCAGCTTGAACTCATAGTCACAGAAACTGCTTTCCTCACCACAGTCAGAGTTAGGAGCTCATTTCTTAGCTTTTTGTGTAGCTTTTATCATGGTGTTTGATCAGCATTTCCTGCCTCAGTGTCACACAGCTTGGTGGCAGCTCTCCTTTTGTCAAGCAGTCACATCCTGCTTCTTGCAAGCAGGCTGGTAGTCTCTGTCTGTAAGGAAAGGGCTGGAGCAGTGGGTTATTTTAACAGAGGCAGCTGGGGCCATGGGGACATCTTGCACTGGTGTCTGCAGGGAAGAGCCCTGGGGCTCCTGCTTGTCCTGGGATGAGGGCAGGACTACACTTACTCGTCCACAATGCAACTGAGGGAGGAAGCATATCACTATTTATGCTGCATAAAGGAAGTTGTAGCTATAGCTTATAAAACCCAGTTAGCACCATTATTGATTGCACCGTCACACCCCTACCTGTGCACGTTCCCACATGCCCACATACACCTCTGTAGTGGGATCTATACCAATGGAGTGTGGAAGAAATCCCTGGAATTACCTGTACATGGCAGGCCAGTTGCTGACCTCCCTGAAAGCTAAGTCCCTTGATATTAGCAAAGTCCTCCAGAACTGGACCAAAAGCAGAACTTCTTCCTGAAGGTGCTGAGAAATTTTTATTTTATTTTTGCCATGTCTAGATCCATAGTCATCTACCAAAATAGTCCCCCCACAAGGAAAAGAATGGGTGGTATTTGCCACTGAAAAGTGCCTTGCTTTTGTGCCACTATCCAGAAAAGTAAATGTTCATTAGTTTTATCTTGCCAGTTACTGAAAGAGGAATAGTCACATGGGTGGTTTTTGCTGGTGCACAGTTTGGAATTGTCATTTCCAAAGGCCCATATCAGTAACTGCGAGGAGCAAATCTACAACCTGTCAGCCACTAGGAACAAAAGAAACCCAGATCCCAATCAGCTGCAGTGACCAGTAGGTTATAGGAGTAAAGCTACAGAAAAACTTCCCTGTTGGCTTCTCTTAAGGTCTCTGCTTTTTTATGAGTATGCTCTCCATGGTAAGCACACCAGTGGGAATAATCTTCCCAAATAATGCCAATACACTTTAATTGTATTGCACAATAAAGTACTGAAGGAACTCACTTATGATGCAGTAATTTCTAGCAGCAATATTGGGCAACAGTTTTTCCATAATTTAAACTTCAGATTAGAGTATTTATTTATTTTTTTATTTTAATTTAACAGCCTTACTTTAAGCCAAGCTAACATTTTAGCTGAATTTGTTTAATTAAATTTTCAATTAAAATTTTTTCAAACCGTCTTTTAAAATTCTAGATATAAAAATGTTCATTACCAGCTATAGAAATCATATACGCTTTTATCAAAAATATAAATAGCCATTTCTTTAGATTTTGCTATAAGTATTTCACTGGAGGGAGTGGGGAAGTATTTCACTGGAGGGAGTGGGGAGTTAATTAGAAGTCAGTCCATGTGGAAAATTTTCTTATAAAAACCAGAACTTTTCTTAGCAGTAAGATTTCATCATTTAACCATGACTTAAACCCAACTCCCCTGTGGGTAACCGTGGACTGAAAGTGGGGCTCTGTATGGCCTGAGGATTCCATTCTGCTTGAGCACTGTGGGAGCCTGAGGGCGTCCATGTGCCAGGTAAATGTGGCTGTGTTGGAATGGCAGCAAGTCCCTGGTGGCTGAGACTGTGGGATGGTCCTTCCCACCCAGGCTCTGAGATGTCAACTTTCAGGCTGAACTTCTCTTTTAATAGCATTCCTACCCTCTGCTCACACCATGTGGGCAGAGGCTATGCCTGGTATTGGCATTCTACAAGTGAAGAAAATTCATTGAAAGCAGCTTATCACCACTTTTATTTAAAAAGTAAAATTTTGGGCTCCTCTTTCCCCTTCAGAACAATCCTATGAAAGATATGACTGGGAAAGCTATATTTAGCATAGAACAAGCTTCCACCAAGAGCAGCATTGAGGAAATTTGTCTCAGTTTCACAATCTGACTGATTAGCTTTTGAAAATCATGTACTGAGGCCATAAAATATGCTCATAAAGTGTTCATACAAGCAAGGATTTTCTGAGGATATGCATTTGGCTAAGTTAGCTCTACAGTGAAACAGAATACTGCAAAATGTACAGTGGCTCACTGCATAGTAAACCAAATGTCTTTTTTCTTGATACATGTACAATAGGGCATCATCTTTGATGTTTTTAAAAAATGCATGCAATGTAACTGCTGGTTATTATTCAAATACAGGGAACAGATTATATATATATATTCTGAAGCAATAAAGGCATAACAACATGAAAATACCATTTGAGAATGAAAAGCCTGCGGTGTGCTACACGTGCATTCTGAAGAAAACATGATAATGTGTTTGAGAGTGGAGCCAGGTGCTCAGAAAACTAAACATGCCATTGTATTGGAAATGCACGTGGGCTTCAGGATCAACTGATCAATTCTACTCTGGTTATTTGAGGCCTTGTGATCTTAACCTGACTTGAATTTTTTGTTTTGGTTTGGGTTCAGTTTTGGGGTTTTTTTTCCTGAAGTAATTTACTTTATTGCTCAACAAATGGGAATGCATTGGTTTCCCTTTTTAGAAAGATAGTTTGTATGATGTTGACTGAAGTGTGTGACTGGATTAAACTTACATAATGTGTCTTTCAGAGAGTGACTAATTGGAATTTACTGCAAGTTGCAGATGACTTTTAAATCAATTCTGTGAAGGCTTCATATTAAGACTTACTGATTGGGAGATTAGTACTAGAAAACATGCATACATTATCCAGCTAACACGGAGAGCAAATAGTGCTCCAGAGATCAGCTGTTTTTCCTGCACCCTGAAGGACTACTCCAGGGACAAGTAAGGAAAGTGCAGTCCCAGTAGGACCTCGACTGAACCACTCTTACAGTTGAGATTTTATAGCTAATGGGAACATTTGAAATAGCATGTTACAGTCTTCTTTTCTTTTTTGTTTTATTCCCCCTTCACTCCATATGTCCGATGTAGAACCTCTAAACAGATGTTGTGGTTTAAAGGCTGTTGTGTTGCTGGGTTTGGTTTTTTAGTGCTTAAATCACTGAAATGTACAGGACTGAGGCTGCTCTGGTTGCATGCTCTGCTGAGAAGTTGCTTGGCTGTTGCTCCAGTCATTCCATTTTCAGTTCACCTCAGTCCTGTGAAATCACATCTTGAAATTAAATTTAAGAATGACAGCATTGCAGCTTCCTTCCTCATGGAGTCTGCACAGCATATTGCACCCTGCACATGCAATTGTGATTGCAAATGTTTGTCACAAACAATTACTAAAAAAAAAAAATAAAATTAAGACTTAGGAAAGTGGAAAGGAAATTACTTTCCTCTTCAGATTTCTACCTCCTTTTCATCCAGTATGTAGCAAACAGTATCTTCAGGCAGCATCTTCAGGCAGAGCAAGTTATAAAGATAATTTGTTGGAAAATGAAAGGGCTCTGGAGAGGAGACTTTGTGGGTGGATGGGAGTGCAGGAGCCACTGGTGGAGAGCAGGCACTGAATCAAAAGCCAGCCAAGGGTGTAAGAAGAGGAGCAGGACCTGCAGGCTACAGGCAGTAGAGACAGCACAGAGCACCTGGAGCAGGAGAGTGTCTTGGGAGTGGAGAGCTTCCTGCAGGATTTGAGTTAAGCCCCAAGGCTGTGACTTCACTTGTTTGCTCTCAGGGATGATGACTCATCTCTGCAGTGACTAGGGCTACCTGAGGACAGTGGCTTGCTCTCTCTTACTTTATTACCTCACATACTAAAAAGTTAAATATCTGGACCTGCCTGATGACCCAAACTGTTGTCAGGAAGGTCTGTACAACAGAAATTTCATTCTTCAGTTTGGTTTTTGAAAGAAGGGATTTGTTCTGTGGGCGTTACTTGGCAAAGCCAAACTCCCAAAGTTAGGCAATGGCAGAAGACTGAGCATAGACATTATAAAATTGTGTCATCTGAAAGCAGTTGTATAAATTTTAATTTTTCAGTTGCTAGCTTTACGGCTTTAACTTTCTTTCAATCTCTGTTTGTGGTGTACACTACTGTAGAGCATATAGCCCAGGTGAATGGTTGTAAGGGTAGGTGGTGAGCCCAGTACTCCTTTATTTGTAAACAGCAGAAAATGCTTTGCATTGAACAACAGGAAGCTGATTTATGTGAAACCAGTAAGTGCTCTCTATTAGAGCACTGTAACACAAAGCAGTGTTAAAATTAAAATTCATAATCGTGTAACTACTTTCCAGATTATAACGCATTTTCATAATTACAACCATGAGATAGGACCTTTCCCTGTTGGGTAGTTCTGCTTACCTTTTTATTGGCATTCTTAGATTTAATTTTCCAGGATCCAGAGATCTGTTTCTACTAGCATGACTCTAAAGAGCCATTGAAAATAACTCGGTTCTTCAGAATTAGGAAAAGGGAAGCTGACAATGAAGGAGTAAGTATGCCAAAAACCAGATATGTGATCTACTAGTAATTGAAAGGTAAATTCAGCCTGTTTTATCTTGCTTCTGAAGTGGAATTACATAAAATAATAAGAGTTGATTCTGATAGTAAATGTATCGTTGAAAATCACTGTGTTATTTATTTCCAACAAATTCCATTTTCAAATAATTTATTTCCAGTATGATGTTTTGGTGATGCATTTTTTCCCTTTAAAAAATATGAGGGATTTTGGGTTCCAGAGAAGAGTGTAATGAAATATTTTTAGAATTCATTACTTACTTCCTGAGCCTGTTGTCACTCACAGTTGTTTGGAGAGGATGACTCCTCTGGGGCAGGTGTGGGTCCACCTTCTTCCATGAGGACTTTCCTCTTCCATGAGGATGTAGTTCTTGGGAATTAAACTGTGAAGTGACTTTAGCTAGAAGGAAAGAATGAGCTCAAAAGCCTGCCTGCTTCCTCCTCCCCTGAGTCCATACTATTTTCAGACTTCGTGTAGATGAAGTGGTCAGTTTTTGTCGTCTCTTACTCATCATCTCAGGTTTCTTGATCTCCTATTGCCATGGAGTGTTAACACACTTGCAAGGATGGACAGAAAAATGCCAGAGGAGCATTCACCTGCAGCAGAAAGGAGTGGTTAAAAGCCAGAAAGGCAGATTGAGGTAGTCGTTGGAGAAGTATTTCTTGATAGGATGGATCAAGCAGCCCCCTGCCTGCACTGTAACTGGGAACTGAGTCAGACCCCTGTATGAGCCAGTAATGCCTGACAGCATCATCCTGTATGATCTGTTGCCAGTGTTTTCATTATTAGTTTACTGCAGATTAGTGTTTGGTGAAGCACCAGCCTTGATCCTTAATCTTTGCACCATGACCCTATGCTGAAACCCAGCAAATTTTTAAAACCTGTTGAGAAGGTACGGGTGGCCACACAAGAGAACAGAAGAGGGGCTCCCAGTGAGCACTACTCTCAGCTGTATTGGCAGGAGTGAGCTAAACTGGAACACTGTGATCCAGCTGCAAGGCACATACCAATTCCACACAGAAGCTTGTGACAAACTGTGCTTGTCTTCGGTTTCTGACTCAGGAGAGATAAAAATACCTCTGCTGCAGCAGAGAGAGCGGTTGCAGTGCGGCAGCCTGTGCCGGGGGAGGGCTGCGCGCTGGCTGGCTGCACAGGCAGGCGGTGCACAAGGGAAGGTACCCCGGCACCCTACATCTCAGCAGGGTGGTCAGCCCCACGGTGTAAAGCTTTGCTGTAGCCAGATCAGTGGTCCGTTTTTGCTGTCTCTGACTAAGACTGTCCACACGTGCTTGGAGAGCACCAGAAAAAAAAGGGGCAGAGTCGAGTGGCCATCGAGGTGAACCCTCCCGGTTGTCAGTGCTTAGCTGAGGGAGCCGCCTGGGCTGGGCTGCCCCGGTGGGCAGCTCGGGGTGGATGTGACACAGTCTGCCCTGCTCCTTTGTGAGCCCCTTGATTTTGTCTCCTGTGGCAGTGAGTTCAAAGCTTTAATGGTTGTGCGAAATAGTTTCCTTTGGTTTGTGTGAGGGCTGGCCAGGACCCGACTGCCCCCTGCACATTTCATCGTCAATTGCCTCCGTCCAACTTCAGGTTTTGGTCCAATGGGAGACTGTGGTCATTCACTTTCTGCTAGGATCTGTGAGTTCCTAAAGACAGGCGTCACCAGCAGTTCGGGGTTCGGGTCTTTGCTGGATGGAGTGGTGCAGTGAACTTGGGCTGACATTTGTGTTCACATCCCTAAAAGATGTGAGATAGGTGAGCTTGTTTTCACACGAAAAGCGCTGAAAAACGTAATTCTAAGGGAAGAGTGGTGCTCATCAGCGGTCACATCACCCGCTCCTGGCCGTACCTCCTGGTGCACAGGCCATGTCGGGGGGGGTCGGGGAGAGCTGCTTCCCGCCGTGTCCCCTGGGGCTGCTGGTCGCTGCCCTGCCTCCCGCGGCAACCCCCAGGAGCGCACAGGTGCCATTTTCTAGCGGTGCGTGGCTCACGCGGCGGGTGCCGCTCCCGGAGGGGCCGTGCCGGGAGGGGCCGTGCCGGGCGGGTGCCGCTCCCGGAGGGGCCGTGCCGGGCGGGGCCGTGCCGGGAG
>VZRQ01010298.1:409119-462685 GCA_013397975.1 Machaerirhynchus nigripectus | reverse complement strand
AGGGGTGTGTGATGGATATCAAGCTCATTCTTCCACCCAGCGTAGATGAACAAGAGCATCTTCTGTTTGGAAGCTCTGGGAGACCTGTGCTCTCTGAAGTGCTGACAAGAAGCATAGCTGAAGCGGGTGGTGTTATTTTCTTACAAAAGAACTTAATCATAGGGGGAAGTTCTGTAACAAAAAAGTTACAAAGTTCAACAACTTCACTGAAATGGGCAGAATAAGATGTATACTTAATCATTCCCATTATTTTATGCTACCCCTTATTGGGACCCTACCAATAAGAATGCTTTTTACTGTCCCTTACAATTCTCATAGTTGCTTATGCTTTCCCCAAAAAGCAATGACTGTGATAGCTTGTAAATTAAAATAAAATTTCTTACCCAGCTGATATTTAATCTAATCAGTAAGTTTAAGGGCAGGAAGCAGCTGGGCACCTCCTGGGCTGGCAGATGAAGGAGGAGCTTGAGGAAATAGAGGAACCACAAATTTGAGGGGAAAAGGGGCCTGTGGCAGGGTGCCATGTGGATTGAAAATGAGAGGAGGACCAGGGGAAGCTCTGGGTTAGGAAATGTGGTGGGCTCTAGGCCAAAAGACTTACACAGCAAGTTGGGTTTAAGGTTTGCTCCATCCTCCCACTCTGGTGAGGCAGTTTATTGGGGTGGTGAACACATAGGATTCCCCTTGCTTGGTCTTTTGCGCTTTCCCAGTCTTCGTCTCCTCATCTCTCCGCTTCTGCTCTACATCCCGTAGTTTTTTGCTGATAAAAAAGGTACATCTCGTTCTGCCCTGAGTCCACCCTATCTGACATGGAATCTCTTCTGCATCTCCTCACCACCTGGTGCTGTGCTTTGGAGTTGGGCACTGACCTCACTCCTTCACCTGCTGTTTGCATGGGGCTAGGGAAAGAGATAAAACTATGCTTGAAAAATGTTCATGGATACAGTTTTGGGCACTTTTGGAAGAGGAGCTGGGATTTATGGGATGATAGCTTAAAAGGAAGAGGAAGGTGAAAATATGAGATGAACAGCAAGAAATCTCCTGGGTAATGACACTTGTTTGTCAGTGCAATCACCTCCTCATCACTTGGCAAATTTAAAATAAGCCTGGACAAAACACCTTTAAGGTCTTCACTCCCCTCCAGCTTTTCTGACTCATGGACCCTGGGGAAGTTTTAGCTCCCTTAGCTGGTTACAGGTATTCCTTCAGACATCTCTAGCTCCTGATGACCTGTGCCAGCAGAACACCCTGCAGGTGTTTTCTTACCGCCAGTAGTCCAAGGCACAAACGCACTCTTCTGCCTAGATTAGTGCCATGGTGCTTCACTGAAGCAAGAAGGTGTCTGTGCCTGTGAGGGCTGGACTGAAACCTGTGCTTCCATGCATCATTTTCCCCACGATATTGTCTTGTTTCTCTCTTGCACTTCACAAAATAGATCTATCTCCAGAAGAATTATTTTTTGCTATCTCTTTGTGCAGTGCTTGGTACTGTCGTGCTGTTTCCTAGTCACTATCTTACTAATGCTGATGGCACAGTCAATTAATTTTAATAAATAACAGTTGCAAGGCTGCTTGCTAAATCAGTCAGCATTCACAACATAATTCCCTTTCAAGCCAACAGTTCTTCCAGAGAGATGTTTTTCCACAGTTGCTTAAACTTAAGTCAGCCAAGATGCTGATGAGCCTTGTTTGTTGAGATTCCTCATCTCCGTCCTCGACTGAAGCAGTATCCTGGCTTTCTCTTTGAGGGTGACCCACTTGAAAGGCCACATGGGGAGCTCCAGAGCAGACAACATGCTTTTCCAGTAGTAACTGGAGGTAGAATATAACCTTAAATATGCACAAGGAGTGAAGGCTCAGGTGAGAACCAGTCCCTACTGGAAAGACTTTGCTAGTATAGACAGACTCAAGCATAGCTTTAATGGAGACACTGCTGACTTGGACAAGACTTACTCCGCCAGTGAAATTTGTATCACATCTTGGAAACAAATAAACTCCCCTGGCCCTGGCCCCGATCTTACTGGAGTAATTGCATTGTGCTGGGTGCTTTGCTAGTGTAAAAAGTTATAGCAAATGACTTCCATAACAAGAGCTGCTCAGTAGAGCCGTGCCTAAACACCGGGAAACTGGGAGATGGAAAATGAAGAAGTGCTGCAAAAAGACCAGAAACTATAACAAACTCTTACTATATTAAGCAGAGCCATTTTTCTGTGACTTCTGACATGAACTTGTTTCTATTTCTGATGTTCTGAAAACTGGGGCAGATGCCGATTTGGGGGAAATTGATCTAGTTCCACTGAAAAGAGAATGCTGGGTTTTTTATTAGGAACAGAACTGGCACTGGACATATTTTCAAAATATCTTTATTGGGCCACTGCACTAATATGAGTATTCAGAGAGAGAGAGAGCTAGGTGCCTCTAGCATAGTCCCTGGGGAGAGTCAGTGTGTTCCCACAGATAAGAAGACCTCAGGAAATTTGGTGTTTCTATTAGACTCCTAGGACTTGAGGGGAAAAAATTATTCAAAGGCAGGGAAAATATCTGGAGAACATAACTGGAAAAAAACTTCCACAAAACTTCTGAGGAGACCTCATCAGCTCTATGTTCTTCCTTCTGAAACTCATATTGTAAGACAGTTCAATCCAGAAAAGCTTTCAGGCATTGATGGATTTTAGTCTCCTAAAGTATTTATTTAATGTTACTTGCACTTCTTTACTTTTTTGAGGAAAGCCAGGGCTTTTCCAAAGCAGATTGCAAATAGCACGATATTACTTAGACCTTTCTGGTTTCCTAGTGCTAGTCCCTGAATTCAGGCTTTGCCACTGTTAGAAAAATAAGAAAGAGAGAGAAAACCTTTTTTCTAAATCCTAAATTTATTTAGGCTGTAATTTCTTCCCACCACACCAACAGTTTTATTAGTCCCCATATGTGGATCCTGTGAGTTTGCCTTGTGCACAGCCCAAAACCAGACCAGCTCATTTCTGTGATAAGGCTAGGAAGTGCTCTTCTGGGGAGGACGGGGACTTTGCCTCTAGAAGTCTGTAGTGCATGTTATACTCTCTCATCATCAACAGCTTTTCCTTCAAATTAGCCTTAGGATCATGACAAAAGCATTTATTTGGGAATCTTTCAGGGGTTTGTATTCTATTTACACCATTACATATAGCACATAAGGTACATATGTATATACAATTTTAATTGAAGGATTTTATTCAATTTTCACCTCTAGTTTCAGAATTTTTTGTATGGAGGCATGTATCAAGTAAGTTGGACCTCAATTTACAAGCAATTTTCATTTTTCGCCTCGGCTCTTGTAGAGCACAGACTAACCTCAATTTCCAGTTGTTCCCATCTCTGGTGACACAGTCAGAGCAAACCAGAGAGCAAACAAGATGTGACAGCGCTTCTGGCTCCAAGTGGGTGAGGACATGGAGGGAGGTTGTCCTGCTCCACATTCTCTGTGCCCCACCGGCGGTGGTGATGCTATTTATACTCCACGCTCTGGGCAAGGCAGCGTTCTGGCAGCATTTCTCCTCTCCAGAGCTGCTGCACAGAGTCCCTGGGGAGGTCCCAGGCTGGCTCCCCATGGTTAACACCCCAGCTGGGCTAGGCAGAGCCAGCTCTAGTTCTCTTCTAGGAAGGTCTGTTCCACTGGTCTCAGTTACATTCATTTCTGTTACACCTTCACATGAAAGCAATTATCTTGCAGATACCGCTCTGCCGTGTGGGTTGTCATGGCAGTCTTTTTGCTTCTCAGATTACTTGTCAGCAGCAGTATTTTCCTCACAGGAGAATTATCGTGTGCTGGAATATTTGGAGTGCTTTGAGACCCTTGTATTAGAGGCACTATCTAGTCATCATCATAATATATACAAGGATAAATTGAAGCATTGCCCAAACTGATGGTTGACTTTCTCACTCGTATCTCTTCTTTACTCTTCACATCCAGGCAATCTCTGTCTGGACCAGGGATGGATGAAAAGGACATGCCTATTGGATGCCAGCATGGGTGCGCTCAGTGCCTGATGAAATCAACTGTGACAGGGAAAACAGACGTTAATAATACAGGCTGAGTTCATCGTTTTAATTGAGATTTACAATGTCTCCCGTATTCAATTAAAAGCTTGGTAAAGTCCCAACAGGCAGAATTCAGCTGATGGAATTGCAAATCAGCTAGGACCACTGAGCTGACAGTCTCCATCAACAGTGTCTCATCATCCTTGGGAATTTGTTTGAAGGACAGTATAGCCAGCAGACCTGAACCTTTGGAGCACCATGTGGTGCAAATGCTGGGAGTGTGCCACGTGTTCAGTCCCTGGTGGACTTGATCTCCTCTCTGAGTACCAACAAGGCTTCTGCCTGAAGTGTAGGGCTCAGGTAGCCCAAGAGTATAGATCAGCAGTATTTTTTTGCTTTTTCAAGGTGATGTATCCCATTCCACAACAGACGGTAGTGCCTGGATTTTCCAAACCCCATTACTCTGATCAGCAGTTTGGTGTGGAGGGCTGTGGAAGACGTGCTCTGTAGGGAGCAGGGTCTGATGGAACAAGCATTCAGTGAGACCATGGCAACAGCCTCTCAATAAAGGAAGCCTTTTTTGTATACTATCCCAAACACTTCTGGTTTATGTGCTCGGTGTTGGTTTTCTATAACCATAATTTTTCAAATCCAGCCCTGTTTTCTGCCGGTCAGTGGCTTTGCTAAAGCTCTGCTGATCCACCATCTTCCCTCCTACCACGTTTGCCACAGCACTTCACTGATATTTTCTCGTTCTCTTCCTCCTTGCCTTGACAAGTGATAAAATCTAAGCCTCCCGGTTAAGAATACAAATTATTTGCTGGCTCATTCCTGCTCTTTAGGTAGCAATCCAGGGTAGCTGAGTAACTGCCTTGGGAAAACCAAAAGCATAAAAAGTGAGTGGAGTTACAAGATGCGTGGGTAACTAACTTCAGTGACCTTTATAGAGCCTGAGAAATAATGGGGAGAGATCTGCTTGAGGAGTTCACAGCTTGTGGTATAATCTGCTGTCAGGGCCACTGGGTTGTTTTTTATTTGGTTCTCCTAAAAATTTGTCTTTTCTAAAAAAATTTTAATTAAATGCAAAACAAAAATAAGTGAAATTTTCTAACACTTAGGGTTGTTAATCACAAGAATTAAGCTATTTTTCCCTATGTATAAAAAATAACCTTTCAAGCCTCAGCAAAAACCTGTTATCCTGTGTAGATCACAGTACTTAAATGTTTATTATACCTCATTGATAATGCAGGAGAGTTCAAAATAGAAATGCCTAGGGTATAAACCTAACATGAGGTTCTCCTCTTACCTCAGACTTGCAGGACAGCTTAGTAATAGTATTTTATATAGTTTCTGAAGCTATTGTCCTCTAAAATTATCTAGACTTTTCTTTTAAAATTATTTTTTTCTCATGGAATTTTACAAATTAAGATTAAAACCAGTTTCATTTCCTCTCCCACTCACTCATTTTCCAGTTTCTTTTAAAAAATTACTCCCATTTGGAAAGAGAGAGAAGAAGATTTTTGGGTGGGAGTGAGAATGGAAGGATTGGCAGATATAAAGCCACAGTTGGCAATCCTGCTCTCTCACATTTTATAAGACAGTAAAATCTGCATATGGTAGATGCTCTTTTTACAAGGGGAAAGAAACCCCTTGTAATTTAAGTCAGGATCTCTGGGACTCTGCTGGGTGTGTTTTTAGAAATTTTTCTGGAAAGCATCTTTCAGTTTTGAAAACAAAAAGTTGCTTGGAAGGTTTTTATAATAGGAAATTAAATATAAAAATCAGAATGCTGTATTAAACAGTGTCATGTAATAAATGCAGTATTGTTTGCAGCTGCTGGATCTTGAACTAGCAAAAGGATGCTAAGGTGTTTCTTTTTAGCTGCCAGACCCCACCCTCCAGCATGAACTGGGATTAGAGGCTGTTCTGACCTGCCTCAGAAGACCAATTTTTCAGTGTTTTCTGGCGTCACTTACCATGTGATTTAATTCCCAGAGAGGGTGTGTATTCAGACCAGTGCAGGGTTAGGGGTCCGGTTCCACTCCGCAGTAGTGGGAAGATTGATGCTCTGGCACCGCTGAGCTCTGGGAAAAGACAGCACTGCTCAGAAACAGAGGCTTCAGAGCTGACCTTGTGGGGTTATATACAACAGGGCTGGAAGGACATTATGACCTTTGGGCTCCCTGATTATTATTGCCAGAGTACCTCCTCATTGCATCTCAAATAAAGGATGAAGCAAGGCAGAGCATCATGGGACACAGAAAAACCTACCCTCACCTTTTAATCTCTTTTGAGTTTGCAATCAGAATAATGGATAAGAAATAGTAATTTGGATGGGGCAGCATAAAACAGAGTGGGCTCTGGGTAAATCTAACTGATGATATGGAAAGGCATTTCAGCATTTGGATGAAGCCTGGCTGCATAGGATGAGACAGCAGTGCCAATGCTGCTGAGGCAGTGGTTCTGAAGGGCAAAGTCAATCCTAGGCTTGTGAAGGGTGACCAATACATGCAGTGTTGGCAGGGAAGAGGAGAGTCCACCTTGTCCTTGTCATTTTTGAGTTGATTACGAGTCCTGTAAACTCTTCTGAGGGGCAAGCTGAGAGCCAGGGTGATGTCAGGGGAACTGGCTGTGGTAGAATCCAGGTGAATCATAGTTATTACATGTAAGAGAAACTTGAGCTCATAAAAATAGTTCGTAATATTAAAAATGGTGGCAAAAGGTTGGAGTGGCAGATTTGGGATGTGATAGACCCTGCAGAAGAGTTTCTAAGGAGAATCAGGAGGAGATGGAAACATGCCGACCATGGTGGGAAGCAAGATGCCAAGAAGGAAGGATGTTCACTGCTAAAACAGACAGTTAGAGATTGGGTATCTGAGGTTTGGTGAATATCAGCACTGGGGATGGCTCTGGAGAAGCCAAGCTGGGACTCCTGCACCTAAGGACAACATTAGAAATGCTTCAGCAAAATTTGGTGGTTTGATGAATTGAAACCACCAACCACAGAGTCACAAGGTAGGATAGTATAATTCTTTTTATTTAGGAAGAACTAATAATGTGTCAGTGAGCATTTTAATGAACAGAACAAAATTCTCCCTCCTTTGTGCAGAGATACTAAAAACAAAACAACTTACAAAACTGAAAAATACCGTGAAAAGAAATTCTTTACTGTCCAGACTTTTGAAATGTCATTTTTTGTTTCAATTTTCCTCGACAGAATTTTTGAGAAGTATTTTAAAGAAATANCAAGCACAATGCTTTGCTTGAGGATATTAGAATGTTCTTATTCTGGGAAGGGAACACTGCCAGAAACCTGGATAAAAACCACCAGGCTGAGGAAGAAAGCCAAAAGGATGTGGGTAGTGCAGGTGGGTAACGGAACGAATAGTGTGAAAAATCTCCTTGTGGTGAGAGGAAAAAGAAAATGGAGAGTACAGCTGCTGGCAGGCTTGTCATTGTTTGCTTTGTGGAAGTCAGCCAGAGCTGCAGGGAGAAGCTGCAAGCACATCTCACCTTCGGAAGGCGTGTGGGGTGGGTGGGGACACAGCAGGCAGGGCTGGGGGCAGGCAGCCTGTGCTCACTTTGCACCAGGGGCCTCCCTTAGCACAGACATGCATGTGGATTCCTTGGTGAATTTGAGAGTAACTTTGCAGTGTCTCAGCAATCTGTCTTACTGCTGCTCTGAGGGTACCAAAAGCCCAGGAGGCTGAAGACCTTCATTTAGCCAGAACAGCTGTGGTCTGAATTGCAGGGTGCAGCTCTGGGTTGTCACTTGTGGGGGTGTCAGCTGGATCCAGCTGCCTCTTACATCAGTGGCGTGGGGGACACTTGCCACCTCAGTCAGGCCACTTTGCCTTTCGGTGTTCGCAGCCAGAGCTCTGTGCAGATGTCAGGAACACACATTTCCACCAGCTCCTTCTCTCTCCTGCTCCGCACTGATCCGACTGGGCACTGCATGTGCGTGAGGTTACTGCCTGCTCCCACACCCGCTCGGTAACTCTGAGGGACCGAGTGACTTCAGCCTAAAGCATTTTCGCTGTATTTCACTGCAAATTTCGTTCCTTTATGATCATCAGCTACTGATTTTATTTTCAGCCTGTCTATTCTAAATAGCAGCTCAAAGCCTTTTAAGCTGGCTAAGGAAGTAATGATTTTCTCTGCAAAGAATCCTGTGGTTTCCTACAGCAGGAGCTTTATCAGAATAAAATCAGAAGCAGTTAATGGTGGCTGCAGGATTTGTAACAAGCATGTGAGCCAGGAATGAAAGCGGCATTGAGGTTTTTCTCTTCTTTAGCTTAGAATTTTTTCCTGGTTCAGTGGATTCTTTTTTTCATTTTGGATTTTCAATATGTAGCATTAGTCTGAAGAAAATTAATTTCCTTTTGGAGTTATTCTAAACTGGAAAGTCTCCAAGCAAATTTACAGTATTTCTGTGTGGCACTGGTATTTTTGCCTGGCAGGACTCTCCATGCAAGGTGAAATCTTGCAGCCCCCCATCCATTTCACACAGTGCCTTATCAAGGGGAGGCTGTAGCAGAAGGCATTTTAAATTGAAAAGTGAACTCTTGCACAGTTGCTGCAAAAGCCTTGCCTTGTGGTCAGAATCCTGCCCAGACAGAGGGATGCCAAGAGGTGGGAGAAGGGCTGTGCCTGCTTCTCTGCCTGACCTTGTCTTGGAGCAGACCCCCATAGACTCAGTTCTTCTGCTCTGGATGACTCAGAATGGAGGACTCCAATTTTTCACAGGTCTGCAAGAGTCTTGGTTGTTAAATCTGTCTTAGTTCCTTTCTTCCTTTCCTACCCTAGTAATGGGAAGCTTCCAGAAACTGCCTGTGATACCTTCAAAGAAGAGGAATTCTGCACTGTTTAGATGCATTGATACTGATGTCTGTGAAATGGTTGGGTAACTTTCTGTAATTTGCCTTTCTGCTACTGTCTTCCAGGTGCACACGTTCAGGGGCCCGCACTGGTGTGAATACTGTGCCAACTTCATGTGGGGCCTCATTGCTCAGGGAGTAAAATGTGCAGGTAACAGTCATTTAGTTTTCTTTTCCTAAGTCAGTCCTCGTGTTGTAACTCTGTAATGTGCAGCCTGCTCCGCATGACACCGTGGGGCCAGGGGCCAGTCTGCTCCTTGTTCAATGGAAGGAGGAACCGTATCCATTCTGCTGCTGATGGTTTCAGTAACTCACTGGAGTGATGCAGAGCACCCCTGGAGCCCTCACAGAGAAGAGACATCATCATTAAGAGATTGTTTTTTCCCCCCGCTTTTAGAATGGAGGAGAAAATAGATGCATAGTTAGCTTTATTGTACCATTCCGTGTGTTGGTAGGTGTGAGAAAGTCATTGAGGATCTTGATATGCAAGGTGGGCATCAGCAAGTTTCATGTTGCTTCTGTGAAACAAGACATTCAGGTTAATTTTATACATAAACCAGCAGACTCCCAGCGTGCCATAGACCCTAAGTCATGTCTCATACTTGCAAACTGAAAAAAAAGTAAGAAAAGGGAGGATGAATAAGGGATGCCTACTGAAATGTTACATAAACATTCAGGTGCTGGTAGAAATGTATTACACTCATGGGTGTCACTGCAGGCATTTCTGGGATAAAGCCTCTCCAAAGGAAAACAGTTGGACAGTTTTATTGATAAGGTTCTTCTGAAAGGAAAGGACAGTCAGCTTTCTTTCAAAGGCAAAGAAAAGGATCAAAGTGATCGAAATAGTTTGCTGTATCTAAAAAGTATTTTACGACATTCTAGCAAACCGTATTTATAAAAATGGTGCAAAGAAATGTTGATGTATGAAGACCTGCTTACGTTGCCCTGGAAACTGAATTTTCAGGCTAATTTAAGAAAATCTGCTCTGTCTAAAGCTTTCTGAAGTCTTGTCTCAAGCAAATAAGAAGGCTTTTATCACAGAACTGCAAAATAATGTAAAATCATTTCTAGCCACATAGGATTGGAATTTTTTTAAGTTCTTCACCCACAATTATTTGAATGCAGTATTTTGTTGTTACCATTAGAGTCTGCACTGTCCAGGATGCATTAGAGAGTGCAGCTCTGTTTTAAGACATGACTATGTAAAAGTGGCATTTCCTTTCTCAGTATTTTGCTTCTACTAACAATATAGGATTGGAGCCATGTCCTCCACTTGTGAATTAAGATTGTTAGTACCTTTTACTGCTGTTGAGTTTACATAGGGTGTACAGTGCTAGGAGAGGAAGAGGAAGCTTGCTTTGGTTTTCCGATTAGTAAGTTTTTGATGACACTTGAATTAGTAAGTGTGCCATCTTTATTCCTTTCCTTAGCTCCCTCAGTTTGGGCATTTAGGAGAGGTATCAAGTTACGTTTCAGCTCGATGTTCGGTAACTTTGATCCAGAAAAGCAATAAAAATAAACAGTATGAAGGCTTGCAATGCTGCATGGCACTGTGGAATTAATACTATTGCTTTTACAATTAAAGCCAAAATGCTTAATATTTTTTTTTGCCTTTTTTTTTTTTTT
This sequence comes from Machaerirhynchus nigripectus, assembly GCA_013397975.1. Classification (NCBI taxonomy): domain Eukaryota; kingdom Metazoa; phylum Chordata; class Aves; order Passeriformes; family Dicruridae; genus Machaerirhynchus; species Machaerirhynchus nigripectus. Next base: position 452,166 of record VZRQ01010298.1, on the reverse strand, counting down.
TTTTTTACTGAAGTAGAGCTGATTTTATGGATTTATGCAGATTTTTCTAAATTGTGGGTTTCCAAAAGTTTAGAAAATCTGGTTTTCTTTCGTCGTTATGAGGATGGTGATAAGTACTGCATGTATCCTTTCTCCTCCTTGCAGTGCAAGGAACATATGTGTATTAGATGACTTCATAGGTTCAGGAACTATAATTAGGGCTTTCTGTCTTGTGTGAGGTTTCATGTCAGTGTTGGTAGCTTCCAGTAATTTCTATGATCTTATTTGTATTTTAAAATCCCATGTTGTACAACCATGCTTGCTGCAGTGTCAGCAAGGTGTTGGGGCTGGGTGAGGCTGGGTTTTTGTGGGCCCGGCTGGCCGAGCTGCTGACGCGCAGCACCATGAGCTGAGGTGTGAGGAGGAGCCGTGTGGGCTCGGGGCTGCCCGCGGTGCCTCCCCAGCCCGGCAGCTCAGGGGGCTGCAGTGTGCCCTGCCCTGCCCCGCCTGGCTCCCGTGCGGGTGAGGAGCAGGACGGTCGGGCTTTGCCAGGGGCATGGGATGCAGCCCACCCGCCTGACTCGTCCTCCCCTCACCGCCGGGCTGGCTTTGAGCCACTGGCCGTCCTCAGCAATAGCTTCCCACGGGCTTCCCGGATGATTTTATTCTCATCATTTTTGTAAAAATCAGCAGTTGGGCAGAGGAGAAGGATTCTGGGCAGAGCCCCACGGAGGTGAACACTGCAGGAGAGGTTCAGCAGTTCCCACTCTGCCTCGTCTGTGCCTCACTTGCAGCAGTGCCAGCCCGTTCCCACAGCTGAGGCTGTGCGAGCCAACAGAGCCAGCAGCTGCACACATCTGGGCACTTCAGAGAAGCATTGGAGGTGCACGGGCACAGAACCAGGGCCTGCATAGCCACTGCTAATGTGCTAGTGTAGGGGAGCTCAGGCTTGAGTGCTGTGAGTTTGGCTGAGTTTATGTGGTCTTGCAGTGCTTTTTTTTTTTTAAAAACAAAAGTAATAATTTTGCTTCTGAACTGAGTCATTTTAATATGGAGACAATGAGGCACAGTAAACCAGGAGCCACATGAGGCCATTGCTTTTCAGAGTGGGTTTGTACTCAAAAAAAAATTACAGCTTTTAGCAGGATGCAGCCCACTTGCATTCAAGTGGGTTTCAATGCCTCTCCAGGGGAATCCACGAAATCTGTTTGGTGGTCTGTATAATCATGTTATTGAAAATACCTATGAGCAAAACTGCATGAATGATACGTCCTTTCATACTTTTTAAAGCATTTGCTTTTTATAGCAAACAGTTGCCCATCTCAAGAGGGCTCTATTTGCTGTACAGAAGTGATAAGTTTAAGAAACAGAAATGGATTACTGCATGGGCTACTCTCAACCATTTTAAATCCTATTCTCTGCAGAAGCATAAAAACATGCAAGAAGAGAAGTGTGTGACAGTCCAAGACCAGACAGCAAAGATAAATGTCACCCATTTCAGAAAGGAGGAAGAGCCAGTGGAAAAAACAGAGCTTATTTCTAATGGCTCATAGTTTATGTTACACAAACTAAGCCAATCCTTTAAAAAATAATAAACCAGAATCAAACATTCATAACAGTACACATGCCATAGCAACCAGCAAGGATGCCTTAGCAACTTCAACTTGATTTGTGCTTTGTTTCAGTCCAGCATGGCTGAATGTGTCCCTCTCTGCCAAAAGACAGACTTGAGTGTGTTCAGGATCTTGTCAGGTACAGTCCTGTATTATTAATCCCTGGAAGGTGGATTCTCCCTAACTTACCCTTTTTTGGGTTTTATGGTAGACAAGGAAGACTATGTCTTTTCCTTCCTTAAAGGTGAGAGGTAAACATAGGCACCACATTGGACACCTGATGGATGGTTGTTGGTTGAAATGAGATGTTGGGTGTTATCTGGACTCCAGAGGTTTGGGAATTAATGCAAACGACCAAATATGAAATTGCCTTCCAAATTCATTGCCTTCCAAAATTAGAATTTGGGGTAATGTCTGGGATTTGGATTCTATAGGAAATTAATTGGTGGATGTAGTATGTAGTCTGACTTCTGCTTAAGGTATCTAGCAAAACAGAATTAGTTTCTTTTTCCTTAAATATCATTCTCTCAAATTTGATCTTTATTTCATCAGCTTTTAAAGACAGATTTTCTTCCTTAGAGTGAATCCTTGTAATTAATATCTGCCCTACTGCCTCAGAGGGTCATACTTCCAACTTTTGCATCCAAGCCACAAGCCCTTAAAATTTTTGTGAGATGAAGACATATCTGTATGCAAGGAATCTGCCTTTTCTGATGGCATGCTCCATCCCTAGCATGCTTTCCTACAGGCTTCTGCCATAAGTAGAAATGACTGAAGAAGTATTTGAAATTATAATGCCACCACTTTGTGTAAACACTGAAGCTCAGAAGTTGTTAATGAAGTTGTAAGAGTTTACCCAGATCAAAATCTAATGCATGAACTTAGAAAAATGTATTCTTGGTTACATTCCTCCTATATAAAGCTCTCCCCTGCTCACAGGGCTCATCCCACTGCCCAGAATGTGTTCAGAAGAGAAACTGTAACAATATTAAAAGAAAATCTGGAGATATGCACCAGGGTGTCCTTTTTATGAATGCCACAAACACATAACAAGCAGTAGCATTAAGAGAATAGTGTGTTCTCAGAGACTAGAGCATTAATGATGCTGTTCATGTGCTACCCAAGTGGACTGGTGGACAGGCAGATTAGTAGACTTGTCAAGCTGCCACATGCATCCAGCCCATCAGAACTCTCCAAGTCCTTCCTCTGTACCCTTTTGCTTGTTGGTCTTAATGAATAAGCCGTTTAATCAGAAGATTTTTTTGGGACAGGTTGGTTACAAAGCATTAATTAGCTTATTTTAAAGATAATTTTTTATATATCTATTTCACTGGATGCTTTTGATGGTATTCTGGGCTGCTCCTAGTGACACCAGGCAGCACGACCCTCTGAGGCTGTACATGAAGCACCATTTCTGCTGCCTTCATAGTTTTGCTCCAGACTATCTCAGCTTGCTACCCAGGTACACTTCCTATCTTTTGTGTTCTTTGGAGCAGGTAACTTTTCTCTGGAGAACTGATAGAAGTTAACTTGCAGCTGAACTATCAGTGTGCAGATAACCAGCTGCCACGGGCAGAGCCCAGACAATATTGCTGCCAGCCCTGACCGCAGTAAGCCCTCGGAGTTCATTTTCAAAAAAGTTGAAGTACAGTCTCAAAGCAGGGTTTTTTTGTGAATTACTGCTTAAGTGTTTCATTCGCCCATTTCATCCATTTCCTTCTCCAGCAATTGAAAGACGTACAGCTGCCCCATTTCCTTTGCTATTTGTTTGGCCTTGCTGTGAAATCCTTTGTGTTGGACAGCTCTGTGTTGCTCCTGTGGTGTGTAGGGATAAAGGCAAGCACAAAGGAGCCTGTCCATCCTCAGGCATTAAGTGTGCGGGCAGAGTGCTCACGCTTTCCATGCCTGGGAAAATGGCTGATGCTCTTGTGACTAAAGTCAGCAAAGGGAAAGGCAAGGTGTTCTCATCACATTGCCCTCTCTCAAGGTATTTTGCATGTCTCAGTCATGGAAAGCTTACCTTCTGCCCATGCTTATGCCTTAAGAACACATCCAAGCTCCTGAGAGGAGCACCCAGATTCTGGTGGTTGTGCAATGTAGGGCACAGATGGTCAGCCCAGTACAGGCCCAAAGAGCAAAGCAAAGCCACAGAGGTCAGGGCTGTGGGAAGGGGACTGGACAACAGCACCTGCCCCGTGCAGCAGGTGCTGATGTTGGAGATGTGTGCTGCCAGCTCGGGATCTGGTGGTGTTCCTGTGAGGAATGAGCTCCAGAATTCTGAAATGCTAATCAGTCAGCAGAGCCTTGCTTCAGAACCGTTCCCATGGGGAAGCTATTCTGGAGCTATATATTCTTGAAACTCTAAGTCCTAAAAGTAGGTTTATCTCCAAGCCCACACAGACCTGGAAGCCTTGAGCAAGCCAGTGGCCTAGCCAGGGAGCTGTCGAGGAGGTAAGCAGGTATCGTGGCAGGAAGCCAGGGAAGTCCTTGAACAGACTCACTCTAATCTTTCAAAGCTTCCATAAAATCGAACCATTGTCACTAAGCATTTTGGAGGCACAAACATAAGCATTCTTTTGATTTGAGATAAGGGAATATTGGTTTGATGGGCTTTTCTTCTTTTCATCAGCCCTGATTTTTCTGTAGCATTAGGTAATTTTGTTGCCAAGTAACTAGCTGCCCTCTAGAAATTCCTTTCTTAAAATAACGTACCCTGTAGTGCATGATACAGTGGTGTGGATGAAAGCAGGTTTCAGGGAGCATACTCATATGTTTGGAAGCAATTTTTGCCATGAGGCTGCTTAGTGAAGTGGCTTAAGACTCTGGTGGGACCAAGGTTGCTTCCAGATGTGCATTGCACATGAACACATAGTACATATTTGAGGCACTGTGGCAGCTCCAGTGTGGCCACCCAAGTTGCAACTACGCAGCTGAGGAGGAGGAAGAGGAAGAGGGCAGACATTCACAGCACCCCACTGGATTGTGCTTGGGAGCACAAAGTGCAGCACGTGGGGCCACTGGGGCTGCTATCTTCACTTGCCTGTTGGAACATGCTGCATCCCACAAAACAGAAAACGCTGCTCCCTCTGCTACAGAAAGAGCTTTCAAATTTTTAAAGAAAAGCTATGAGCTCATGAGTGATATACAAGAGAAAATTCCTTTCTAACCTATTCACCCTTGCAGAAGGAACGATGCCAGTACTTGGTGCTTGTGTAGAGGCCATTGTCTTGCTGTGTCAGCTCAGGTGTGAGGGTATTGCCCTGTCTGGCGGTGCTGCAGAGGACCGGCCCAAGGCAACACTCGGTGCCAGCACCCCAGCTCCACGCTTCCCACCCTCCTACACTTACCACAAACCTCAGAAGAGTCTTTCAAGACTTGTTGCAGATAATGTAAATCTACCCTTTAGCTCTTAAAGCTGCTCTTCAGAGTGATAGAGTGCATCAGTCTTGGGGGGGATAATTTGGACATGTAATTAGAGTGATGTATGTAGCACATGGTATGGTTCCGGGGAATATTGAGCAGCAGCCATGCAGTTAGCAGTTAGCCAGTAAATCATAAACCAAAGGAAATCTAAAACTGACTGAAGTAGAATCAACAGTGTAACAAAAAGTGACAGCTAAGTGTATTTTAGTCTCTGCAAATATTTATAATGTGTGCTCATGGGGCAGTAGTAACGTACATATATCCTTTGGCTCTGCTCATGCATTTAATATGAACATGATATTTGTTCTTTTAGCCCAGTGGACTAACATCAGTATTAGCTGTTTCTATAACATTACCAAACCTTCTTCTAGGCATCATAGGAAACTATTGTCAGGCTGGTTTTAAATTTAATACTTCTCATAGAAGTAATGTGACAGCCCATCTGAACTCCTAGATCAATATGCTGTTAAAGCTAGGGCAGCTTATCACAGACTTTCAAACCTGTCATCTAAAATTACTTTCTGCCCACCCTCCTTAAATTTCCAAACCTCCTATAAACTCTTGAATATATGGGTGCATTGGTTTTGGTCCATGTCGTATATTTGAAAGGTGGCCACAGTTTGATAGCACTGTAAAAGGAATAGTAAGAGTGACTTACAATTCTGCTTCTGAGAAATCATCTCTATAAGGTGAAATGGATCAGCTGAAGTCAGCAGAAGTTTTACTATTGACCTGCAAGAGCTCGTGACTGCATCTTTTACATCTGTCCTATATTACTATAGGATTTTTCAGCATATACAATGCTTTAGGGGGGGTTCTCTGTAGCTCCTCACCAGCCAGCAGGTAAGTGCTGATGAATTTCTGTAAGAAATGGATAAGGCTCCTGGTTACTTTAGATCCAGAGTAAAACTGCTATTCTGGATTTATTTTGACATAATGAAAAGTAAATAACCATCAGTTTGGAATTAAATTAATCCTCTTGGTCTTAATGAACCCAGCCAAATTATGAAGCTCATAAACAAATGTGCAAACAAGGCAAGCAGTCCCAAGACTTCACCCCGCGGCAGCGTGCAGGGAGATGCAGGACTTGGCTTTCCTCTTCCTTCCTACTTGATTCTTTTGAAGTTTTCAAAGCATCTGCAATGAGAACACAGGGCTTTTTTTAATTATTATTTAACAGTATTCAGTTTGGAGTATAATTCCTGTGCTTCAGTACTAACTTAGCAGTTGAGTGTAGTTAAGTACAAAACTGGCACATTCCCAGTGCTCTGTGGAGGGGAGGACTGACCTCCTGCCATGGTGCTTTTTACCTTGCTGGAGGTTAGTGAGACGTCATCCTTAGCTATCAGCTGAACCAGAGATGAGTGACTGAGACATGGATGGTCTGCCTTTTATGAAGGGCTAGAGGGTCAGCTGGGGTTAGAAGCCTGCTTGGTTCAGGAAGCACAGCAATGGTGAGTTTCATGTTCTTGATTGGAAAAAAGTACCATTTTCTGATACAAATTCATTGAAATCACCTTGATATACTTACTGATATGAAATTGCTAAAGTAAGGTGGTTTTCTGTGCTTACACAAGAGGCAAGAAGCCTTAGTTGTTAAGAAGGATGCCACACAGCCCAGTAATACTGAACATAAGGCTCACACATTTTCTAAACATTAACTATATGGAGTCTTTCCAGGTTTTAAGTGTTTCTCAGGAGTGTTGATAAGCCCTTAAGCAGTGGGTTGGTACATAAAATCTAATCAAATGCAAAGGAAGAACAAAAGAGAGAGGAGAAAAGTTGACTTCTGCATTTGTAATTATTATTCTGGGATCAGTGAGGTCAGATTCAAAGCCCATCCAACTCTATGGGATTAGCAATAACACAATTACTGTCAGAAGCAAGGTTTTCACAATGAAAGCATCTCTGTAAGTAGAGATTTCAATGAATTGAAACTTTCTTGTGTATAAATATAATTAAGATGACCTCAGTCAAGGCAAGAATTGGTTTAGGTCAAGTGTAAGATACTTGGGAGTATGGTTTTTTTCCTTTTTTTTTTCCTTTTTTTTTTTTTTTTGTGTATTTTATTCGTAATGATCCTTGGGTTCCCAGAAACATAACTCTGAGCTATATTGCTGTCTGTGTGAAGCAGCTAATTTGCAGTCACAGAATCGTTCATGAGTTCTCATGAGTAAGGTGCTGTCATTCCAGTCTTGTAGACATCATTTTTGGTAGACAGATATTTCTTGCTTGTTGGAAGAGGTGCTTCTTGAGGGAGTTTTAGGAATTGTATGTACAATAATGTTATTTGCATTTGTAAATACTATCATTGCAATGTTAAGGTTTATTCCTAAATAAAGGAAGTCAAGATTTAAGATTTCCTATGTGGCCTCAATTTGCTTCCCTTATGTGTGTGTTAAGATGTTGCCTCTAGTTATTTGACTATTTATTATTTTTACTCCACAATTTTGTCTTTATTTTGAAAGCAGACTGCTTTAATAGCACCTATTCAGTATTTTGTCTTGTTTTTAAAAGTGCTGGTTTTACTAACAACACATATTCAAGCCTTACACCAAAGAAGAGTAATTTTACCTCTGCATTTCCGCAAACATTTATTGATTTGTTTCTGCAAGACCCGGAGGAGGCAAGAACCACTTTTCTTTGCCATGTTACATCTGAAGCAGTGACTCACTAAAGGGCTCAGGTCACGTGTTTCAGTGAATGTGGGTTCCCTATTTAAAGCACAGGGAGACCTGGTGTTTCAAAGTTCAGGCAAAATATGGCACAGGGCACAGATATTTAAAGCGTAGGAGGAGCTCCCCTTGCCTGTGCTGGCCGGCGAGCTCAGAGTTTCTTTGTTCTGTGCCCAAAACTGCAGGTAGGCTGATGCTGGACATGTGGTCACTTCGGGGTCACTTTGGGGTCTTGGAGCACTTGACTAAATGTGGGATTGAAGTGCTCAGGTGAAAGCGAGGCTGTCCCTGTTCCCTCTCTGTCAGGAACAAGATGCCTTTGCAAACACTGAGGAACCCGGGTGACCAGACCCCAGTTCCCCACAGAGGAGGGGCAGCAGGGGGGTCTGCGCCCGCCCGGCGCCCCGCACAGCCGGCTCTGACCAGGCAGCTGCTGGGGAGAGCCCAGGAGGGCTGGGGGCAAAGCAGCCCACCCAGGCTGGGCCCCCAGGACCCTCAGGGGCACCATGTGTTTGCAGCATTTTGGGTTGTGTGGCTTTGCCCACGGTGCGGTTCACAGCACAGAATCACATCCAGGAGGGAAATTCAGCATCCACAGCTCCCTGCCCGTGCATTCCCCGCTCCTCATGAGGAAGGGAGGTCACTCCTGCACAGAAATACCTCAAGAGATTTCTAATCAGCCATTTCATCTGGATCAGGATCTGTGCAAGTTCTGATTGATTGAAGGTGACATGCCAAACTTTAATTGCAACCAGAGGATCCTAAATGACAATTCTGGTTGCTTTATAGGCCTTTTAAATAAACAAAGTGCTTTTAGCAGCAGGCTGCAGCTGACTTAGTGGAAATTAAACTTAGCCATGAGTTCTGGGGCTTGCTGTTTTGGAACAAACTAAGTCAAATAACTTGGAGCTTTAGTGGAAGTACAAGTATTGGCAAAATCAGCAGGAACAAAATACGAAGGGGTTCTCAGTAGATAGATACCCAGTCCTGCAGTGAGAGAAGTAACTACAGGTTTTCATCAAGGCATTGATCCTTCAAGCTCCTACATCCCTTAATCCTGTGACAGTTTAGGGCACTCTGGAGGGCAGTGCAGGAAGGTGCAGAAACACTTGCAGAACAGGAGCCCCTGTGTGTACCAAGTGCACATCAGAGCCTGGCAGCCGCCCTCACTGTGATGTGCCGTCCTTGCTGGGTTCAGCTGTTTCCTGACAAGCACCTGGGAGTCTGCATGGCAGAACAAGAGAGATGGCACTGAAAGCAGAGTCACAGAGTCAGTGCCAGAGCTCTGCTGCCTCATGGTGCTGATCACAGGGCTTAGCTTCAAGGGCACTGTATTGCTCTTTCCATCTCTGTATAAATGGTGGTTTCCCAGATTTTTCCTTCCCAAACTCTGGACATTATGTTCTTAGCAGTTTTTAGGCAAAATTGATTTCAATTAAGTTTCACTTAAACTAAATCTTGTTCTCTGTTTTTACAATAAAGCTGTGGAATTGTTTGGTTTTGTTTAAAAAAGAAATATTTTCCTAAGTAATTTTAGAGTAAAAAGAATCCTTTTGGTGCCCTACAACACTATTACAGAAACACTCTGGGAAATAGCATCAAAATTCCTGTCACTTTGACTTAGCGAAGTCCTTTGTCAGCTGCTTGGTAGCAAGAAATCACCAGCCAGCTTGGTGACCCCCATGTCTGTTTCTGAGCTCCCCTCCAGGCAGGGCAGGGCTGCCACACCTGCTCAGAGCTTAGAGGTCCCCATGGTGGCTCAGGTTTTGTCACTGCCTTGCCAGCTCACTGCAGGCTGTTTGTAAGCCAGTCCCTACCTTCATCTCCCCTAGGAGATGTCTAAAGTGCCAGATCCAGGACTACACTGAAGATGGAGGTGTTAGGAAATCCCCAATAACTTGGGAGGAAAATCTACGTTGTGACAGCAATGTATGTAATAGTGGTGGGGAACATAATTGACTCCTAGCTCCTGATTCAAAAAAATATATGGAAAACTTGTCACTCTGTGTTAGACCTTCTAGAAACAGCAGAAATGGCTTGGGCAGGAAATCCTTCTGACTTCAGGGCTGTCCCTACCTCAGGTATTTGATGGTTAAGGGCCCTCAAGAGAAGTAACAGTTGTGAGCTGAGGTCAGATCCTGCCGGAGCCATTTGTACTCCACAGCACTGACCTCAGGATACATTTTCAGCAAACACCAGCCTAATCATGTTTCCATTTTTTCCCTCAGATTGTGGTTTAAATGTGCACAAGCAATGTTCCAAGATGGTCCCAAATGACTGCAAGCCAGACCTGAAGCATGTCAAGAAAGTGTACAGCTGTGACCTTACCACACTAGTAAAAGCACACTTCACCAAGAGACCAATGGTAGTAGACATGTGCATTAGGGAAATTGAATCTAGAGGTAAGGCATCGTTAATGGACTTTTGTTGCTTTACTGATAATCCATTTAGATTGATCTGGGTCATCTGGGTTTCTGCTGAATGTATGATTGCTCAAAACAGATTTGCACAAGACATTTTATGACTGCCAATTACCCGGCACAGCTAGTATTGTGCTTTGCATTATTTCATGGTTCATACCATTTATAATTTTTATAGATTCTGCTAGAAATTGCTTAATGGGCAGTTACCGCATTGGAATTGCATATTAGTGCCTATCTTTCCAATAATATATTTATTTTAAAAATTAGGTGAATGTGGCAAAACAAAGAGGGTTAATAGTAATGGGTTCACCCTTGCTGGTTCCCCTAGCCCACACTGAGTATCCTTTTCTAGAATTAGGGTATTTGTTTTCATTCTGAAATACTGACTGATCATCAAGTATGTTAATCTGAGTTATTTTTAAATCAGTTGAAATTGGTTTAACATGTTTCTTCAGCTCCGAAGTCATTTGTGTAAATACAGTTCAGTGCTGATAGAACAAGGCATCTGCTGCAACGGTCAGAGTTAAAAACCCAGGATAAGGTTTCATTCTGGAAGAAAAACCTGATAAGGCTTTTAAAGCATGTCTGCTTTCTCTGCCTTAAATGAAAAACTTGCCAAGGGAAGAACCAGGTGGAAGGCAACTTTAAAAATAAGGACTAATTTTAATCTTGTTAAAATGTTCATTGCAGGTCTTAATTCTGAAGGACTGTACAGAGTCTCAGGATTTAGTGATCTTATCGAAGATGTCAAAATGGCATTTGACAGAGGTACAGTCTTTCCTGCATGCTGGAACTTGGTGCCGATGCATTAAATATACACAGTTTTTCTGCAGAGCCTCCAGTCTCACGCTCCACTGCATCAGTGGTCTGAAGGAGTCCGACGGCTGTGCTGGCAGGCGGGGAGACTCCCCGTCAGAAAAGCATATCAGCTTCACTTTGGCCTTTATTACAAAAATCTACTTTTCTCCTTCCATCAGTATCTGTGCTCCAGTAACCATGAGTGTAGGAAAGGACAAAGCTTTCTGAACTACTGCCCTAGTTTGCAAGTCAAACTACGCTCAGAGGGGTGGGGGAGGGAGACAGGGTAAGTGGTGAAGTGCCTTAAGAGGGCTGTGCAACTTAAATCCATCTTTCTGGATGAAAGCTCCAAAATAATACGATGAATGCAATAGTGCAAACAAAGTTTGAATTATTACAGACTAAAAGAAGGTCACTGAGAACAAACTCTTCTCTCTGAGAAACGGCAGTGGGAAAATTAAAGGCTTTCCAGCTGCAGTCCCTCTATCCCAGTAGAAATCAAGGCCAGAATCCGTGCTGGAAACTCTCTTTCCTGTTTGTCCAGAGAACTGGACCTGTTCAGACAACATCTGCAGTGTTAGCAGGGTGGGGATGTGCTGGAGAAGCCAAGTTCTGGATCTGTGTCCGCTGCAGTTTGGAGTAGGGAGTATGTTGTAGTTAAATGGTGCACACGTGCTTTTCCTATAAAATAGGGGGGCTATATCCTATAAAATAGCTGGACAAAGCTGGTTTTCTGCCTTTTACTTTTTTTCCCAGACTCCCTGATTTCTCGTTCAGTGCTGATGAATGTGTTGTTTTGCAATGCAGTGTGTTCAGAAATAGCGAAACGTCCACACGTTAATACAAGACAAATACTGCTAGATCAGGCAGGCAGGTTTTAAAAAAAACCCAAACTGTATTTTTTAGTAATCATTTGAAACAAAGAAAGGATATGTTACTTTATAAAATGCTTGAGGTTTTCACTCTGAAACCGTGAACATCACAGTCCAGTAACTGTTTTACTTACAAAAGCCAAAATCTGTAGTTGTGTCCTTTTCAATAATGTTTGCTTAAGCAAGTTATTTTTTGCTTTTGAGTGCTGCTTTACATCTGTTTACATTGCCAAGGCTTTAAAGTCAGTACCTTCTCCACACAGATGGGGAAAAAGCTGATATTTCTGTGAATATGTATGAAGATATCAATATTATCACTGGTGCACTTAAACTGTACTTCAGGGATTTGCCAATTCCACTCATCACGTATGATGCCTACCCAAAGTTTATAGAGTCTGCAAGTAAGTATAACATATTTTTCATCTGCTTTTCATTCTTAGCCTTTTCTTCTCCTTTTTGTGCAGGACTGTCCTATTCATTTTATAGCTGTCCCATCAGCTCTTACCCTGCATGCCCAGTACAGTAAGGATTGCAGGACTAAACGTGCAGTGCACATTACGGCCTGACCGCGTGATCCTGCGTGAGCATGGTCACATTTTCCTTTGCCTTTGTCACCAGGAATGTTTGCTTTTCATCACACATTATGGATTACATCACTTCTGTGTCTTGCATGAGTCCCAGGTACTTGACAGTGATATTTAAAGTCTGCTGGGTTTATGTTGCCAGAAAGAAGGTGATTTATGGAAATGTTAAGAAATAAGATGTCGTTTGGTCCTGGATTGTCCATTTTGAGTGTTGTCATAAGCTGATAACCACTCATCATCCTAAGCCACCTTTGGGGCTGGCCTTGCAGAAGGAGAGTCTACAAGCACGGCAGTAAGTCCAGCTGGAACATCTCTCCCAAACATCCTGGCTGCCTGAAGCATCTCTGTGATGTGTTCACCCCAGCCACACCTGGAAAGGTGTGAGGTAGCTGTGGGTAGAAAACAAGGACTGCATGCTGGCCTTACAACTCCTCTGGAGAAGGCTTTTTCCAACTCTCATGGAGACAGCCAAAGGCACTGATGGCAAAGTTCCCAGTACCTTCTGCTCTCCCAGAGCTGCACCTGTAGATTATTTGTGCAAAACTAGTCCAGTCAGCAAGAATTGCCAGAGGAATTGTTTTAGTAGGCTGCGGGGAATCTTTCAGTGGAGTGCAGTTTGCTTTGGGGAATTTCTTTGTCCAAAACCAATCACATCCTTACGGTGCTCTGAGCACCTCTTTGGACAGACAAATCCTCCATGAGTAATCCAGCAGAGCTGTGAGACCCCACCTCCTGTGCAGGCCATCAGTTGTTGCCTTTCTGTGTGTGAATTCTGGCTGTCCATGTGGCGACAGTTGAACATCTGTGTTTCAGAAACCGCGGATCCGGATGAACAGCTGGAAATTCTCCACGAGGCGCTGAAGCTGCTGCCGCCTGCACACTGTGAAACCTTACGGTATCTCATGGCACATCTGAAGAGGTGGGTGGAATAGCTGCAAAGAACTCTAAGCCACACTCATTTTTAGCAAAAGCCCATGTTAGCACCTCCAGAAAAGTCTGGTCAAGGCCCACCAAATCCTGGAGGGGACTGTGGCAGGAGTGTTAGTGTGCACAACAGCAAATACTCAGACACAGGATTAATCCTTGCAAAGCAAAACTAAGGTGGCGTTGTTGGGGTGTCCATTTTAGTTTCTCAAATAACATGAACTTACTGTCAATATGTAAGAATCATTCCCTTTCCTTAGAAAAAATACTTTATTTTAGGCTCTCTTCTGCCTTTTTTCATTTTGTAGTTCTTCTACAAGGAGGACTGCGTTGACTCTGCTGAGTGCCTCAGGCAAAATTCAGCTACAGAGTTTCTGCCTGATTTGTCCCATTATTTCAGTGACACTTCTAGTGGGTGTTTTAAAACGGACAAAGGGATGAGAGACATTGGAACAAAAAATTCCACCTTACAGCTTGTGACATGTGAAGTGAATTTTCCCTCACCCTGTTCAAGATTAGCTGTTGCTGCACTGCCTAGCAAGTTGCTTTTGCACATCATATTTCTGGTATAGGTGAATGATAAGGTAGAAAGGTGACAAAATTCACTATTTTTAAACTTCTGTTTAATACTTGTGCTAGAAGGAGCTGTGCTGCTCAACAGACTGTTGTCTTGCTGCTGAGTTCAAGTAATCAGACACAGCTCCTTTTTTTGGAATATTTACAGACTGGAGGCACAGCAGCCTGGTAACATCAGTCTGACCTGTTTTCAAATAAAAATAAGGGCAGAAAGGGAGAAGTGGAAAAAAAATCTTGAGTTTATAATTTTTGTATACCAAAGGACTCGTTCATGCAGTGCAAGTGATCACAGTCTGTGTGCTCTGAGGAGGACAGAAACACTGACTCACCACAAACCCACACACCATTTGCTTTCACTCACTCCCAAGTGTTTCACCTGACACTCCCATCTGTGACCTGCTGGAAGCAATGGCCTCTCCTTGGGGAAAGGCACATGTTTCTGTCAAATTTCCCTGATTTTCAAGCATATGCAGGCATGGTTTGGCACAGAAGAAATGTGAGAATCCCTGGGTTTTTTTTACAGAGTAACACTCCATGAAAAGGAAAACCTGATGAGTGCAGAGAACCTGGGCATAGTCTTTGGACCAACTCTTATGAGAGCGCCGGAGCTGGACGCGATGGCTGCACTGAACGACATCCGCTATCAGAGACTTGTGGTGGAGATGCTTATAAAAAATGAAGACATTTTATTTTGAATATTTTGGGGGTTTTGTAATAAAAAAGGAAGCAACAGTGTTCTATGGATGAAGGAATATTTTAAATTTAATGGCTCTTGTCACTGAATTCCATATTTGCTAGAGCTTTTGATGTATTCAGGATAAAAATGAAGGAACTCTTTGTCGTTTCTGTAGTGCCATTCAGCTGATGTTGAAAAAGGTTAACACATACTTTCCAGTACTAGTAATCCTGGGTGTTTATCATGTTAAAATAAAAAACAAAAAGCCTAAAGCTATTGCATGATTTGCTCCCTGTTCTCCCTGTTCTGGTGAGACTCATTCCATGAAGAAAACAACTGAACTGGTGCAGCATCTTTGTTCTGGATAGTTTGTGATTGTAATTCAGCATGTTTCTCCGTGTAAACCTGTTGTGAATTTGCTTTTCTGTTCTATGTAATTGGTTTCTGATACTAAAAAGAAGGCAGACTTACGTGAAATGGAGCCTCTGGCCATTTATTGACATTTCATATTATTCTCTTCCACTTCTGGGGCTGATTTCTTCTTGGGTTTCTTTCCATTTTTTCATTATATAGTAATTTGTTTTTAACAGAAACGAAATTGTACTTTAAATGTTACTTTAAGTAATTCTCCATGATGTTTATGGTGGTTGCAGTGAAATCTGCAATACTGAACAGTGTTCCTTTATTATTATTGCTATTTCAATTGTAATTTTGTATTTTTATTTGGCATGCATACATTAATTTATTAAATCTTGCTTTTAGAACTCTAACATTAAGCTCTTTATTTTTCCTTAAAGAACTTACTTCAAAAATACTGTTTGTTTTGTTTCTGACCTTGGCAGTTTAACAACCTCTGACTTAAAGAAGTGAGTTATAGTTTTACCAGTTTTGACAAGACCATTCTGATCTAAATATTTTGGGTCCTGACACTTTGTTAAGGTTCCCCCAAATTCCTGTCTACTTTGAAAATTCCTTTCTTGCTTGTCCAAGATGCCTTTCAAGAAGGCTTCAGAACTCTTAAATAAACCCAGGAAAAGTATTGTCAAGCCATCTACTACATCATAAAATGTATCCATTGTTACAATTGCCTCTAAGTGAACTGGAATGGCAGTTTACAATTACACAGCTGTAGCTGCCCAGAGTAGATGGATACACCACCAAATTTCAAATGCAGACACATCCCAGAACATTTGCTTTGCACTTCAAATGTTCAGCTCTGTTGCAAGCTCTTTGGTCTGCCCTGCAAACACCACCGGGAGCAGGAGGAGACCATGAAGGAGTAATCCCCTAGTGATCACAGCCAGCTGTGCTCACTCCTGTCAGCAATAAGGTGCCTCCCTGCATCCCCCCTTCCTTGCCTGTCTGGTGAGGAGAGGTGAGAAGGTGGTTCTTCTGCAGCTCTCCTGAACTGGGGATTGAGGGATCCCAGGAAGGAAAGGGTGAAGCTGGGGATGCACACTGGTAAGCACGTGGGGAGTGCGGCTCTGGGCTGGGGAGGCAGAATGGGCGAAGTTTTGAGAGAATCTAAAGTATGGTTTGGGTTGAGGTTTTTTTCAATCATCTGTAGTACTAAAAGTGGCTTGCTGTTTTAACTCCTGTACTAATTAGTGCACATTATCACTTTATTTATGGCAATGAACTGCCACAGATGGAAGACTGTATGTCTCCGACCATAGCCTTGCCTCCCCCCAGCCCAGGAGTGGCCCATATGCTGCTCAGTCACATCTGCCTTGCACTCCAGCAGCCGCACGCGTTCACCACTACCTCGCTCCAAGCCGGCTCCTAAACATGCTGTATCTCCTGCCGCTGCCCTAACGCTTTGTGATGCATTTCTTCACTCGGCCCTGTGTTTTGGATGGCTCCTCAGGCCATCCGTCACTCCTGCCCTCCCTTCGGGATCCCTTGCAGTGGCCCTGGCTGGTCCTCGGCGGTGTCCTGTCGCTGCCCTCAGCCCCTTGCCGTGGCACCACTCAGATGCTCTCGGCTCTGTGATCAGAAGGGATGGTTTTTCCAGGTAGTGCCGGTGGGGTGTTGCACTGCGGGGCTTGCAGTGCCCGTTCTGTGCTTGCCCTGGCAGCCGGTGCCGTCCCAGCCGGCTGCGGCAGCAGCATCCTCTCCCCGAAGCAGCCGGCAGGGGCGGCTCAGGGCAGGGCTGCGCCGCAGCAGCTCGGGCTGGGCTGGGCTGGGGGCACTCCGCGTCCTTCGGCAGCCCCGGGGAGCCAGAGGGGCCCTCGGCTTTCCTCAGCAAAAGGCATCTGTTGTTCCCCAGAGCTGTGCAAGTAAATCTGAACTGGGAAGTTGTAGTTCCCCCTTCTAAAGCCTATAGCAGGAAGCACGTAGTAAATAGCAGTAATTAGGATAATTACCTTTTCTTCCGGTGCGAAATATCCAGCTTCTCCGTCTCGGTGCAACAGCAGGCGGGTGCTGCCGGCACAGCTGCTCCCCTTGCTTTGCTAGAGGTGCTTTCAGCTGCGTTTGGGAGGAGTGGGTGGCCACTGAGAGGTGGATCGGAGAGAGAAAAGACCGCCGAAAATAGCAAGCCTAGGTTTGCTCTGGGGATGGTCAATGCACACAGGGAAAACAAGGTTCGTTAGCTACTAGTGAGCACCAGTCTCCTGCTGGAGATGCCCCCTCTCAAGCAGAGTTTAACAAGTGATTATAATAATGGAAGTTTCTACAGGAAAAGAGAAAAACCTAAATGTGGACCCACTGCTGAAAGAAAACCAACCAAAAACCCCAAACTTACGCACACACACAAAAACCCAAAACCACAGCAAGCAAAGGCTCTACAACCCCCCACACCCAAAAGTAAATAAAACCACCTCCCAAAGACCCATGCAAGAAACACAGCTTTTCCCTGACGCCCACACCCCACTGCCCCCAGAGCAGTGACAGCAGCTGCAGGCACGGGAGCTCGGGGTCAGGCAGTCAGGCCCTGCTGGCATTAACACACTCTGTTCTCCCCAAGTCTCACATTCCGTGGGCTATGAGAGAAATTGCATGCCAAGGGATGATACAGCTTCATAATGTGCTTAACACCAGATAATACTGATATTCAATTAATTAAGACACTGTCTGCTAACCACCCTGCTCACCCTACATGGAACAGAGCTGCCCCTACAGAGTGCACACCTCTTGGATTCAAGTGTGTGGGTCACGTGTTGCATTAGGGTCAGGAATGTGGGATGGAGGGCCCCAACAGTCAATGAAGTGCTTTCCTGACTTGGAATCCCTGGAATCTGTATGCAGTGACTTTTCTTTATTCTCTTTAACTGCAATTTTTTATTAAGTGTGTAGGCAAAAGCCTCCATTTTAATCTTGTTTTTGTTACTATTGTAATGAAACTCTGATCTTTCCTGAGTGGTAATCATTAAAACAGATAGTGCAGGAAAAATGTTGTCTTTGCAGTGGATTTGATACTTCTTTTTGCTAATCAGGAAGATGATTTGCATAGGCATACAAGCAATTGTGTGATTTAAGTTTCATTTATTCGATTTTTTTAGTTAAACATGGAAAGCAGGTATTTTTAATATTTGTATTAGTTAAGTGACAATAAAATAAATAATCTAGGTCTATGAGAGGCGAGGGCTATCACCAAGTTGATTTGTTGTCTGAAGGAATTGATTTCCATGAGGAATAAGTGTTGTCTCTAGTTCAGTTGACCTTGTTGTCTCCAGTGCTGCGGGGTACATGTAGACAGCACGGCCGAGACACTGGAGCCAGCTCACTGGCAACACCTTATCAAAGGGCAGTTGGACACAGGGAAAGATGGGAATAAAGGGATTAAACTGCAGCTCTCCACTGGAGGGATGTGTGGGCATCCCCATCTCAGACTGCGGAGCTCAGGGGAAACATTGTGTGCTGAGGCCGTAGGCAGGGAACCTCTGGCGAGGCTTTAGGAGAGCTCTGTGATGAGGGAAGCAAGCTGCCTTCTGAAACAAGAACATGAGCTTCTGCCCATATCAGGTTGGCTGACAGGATGGAACAACCTGTTATTTATGATTTGATACAATAAAAGACTTTTCTGGTCCTTCTCCCTCCAATGGCAAAGGAAGGAAAAAAGGCTTCTAAAAGGCGTATATGATACACTCACTTTGTTCCTGACCTAATTTTTGCACGCTGATGAATGTTCTGCAATGTTTTTATTATAGCTATAATTATATTGCAATAGGGGAAAAAAACATTTTGTGAACCTAGCAATCATGGGTTTCTTTTTTAGTCGTGCAAAATTACTGCTTAGCAACTACACCTCAGCCCTAGAAAGCTTATGTAACACAGGAGGAGGAGGAGGGCCAGGACATGAGTCCTGGATGAAAGGGATTGCTGAGCAAACCATGTCAGGCAAGAAGAGAGCCTTGTGCTCTGGCCACGTGCTGGCAGGACTGCAGGAAAGGGGCAGGGGCTGCGTGCCTGACTGCGGGGTGTGAGGAGCCGGGCTGGGGCTGCCACTGCCCCTCCAGCAAACTTCCCCAGGGCCCCCTCCCTGCAGCACGGACTGGTTGGTACCCTGAGCTCTTCCTCCAGCTGAATCCAAGGACCCCAGGCTGATGTGCTGAGAGGAGGAAGCCTCACCTATACATTGAGGGGTCCAGCTCTCCTTCAGTTTTTCAGCACGTTCTTCCTCTGCCTTGGTCATGGACATTTGGAGTTACGCTCTTCACCAGAGCCCTTGCATAATCTGATCATTTATTCATGCATGTCCCTCTCCATGATCTGGCCCTCTCCACAGAGACACTCTTCTTGGTGCCTCCTTCTGTATCTCAGTTTGGACAGTGTGATTCAGTGATTATCTAATGCCTATTGCTGATTTCATGGTCAGAGCAACACTTTATTTTGATCTCCCCCAAGAGTGATGTCAGTAAGCTGCTCAGGGAACTTGTTTAAGAGCTTTTTGTTAGATGTCCTTTTCTACTTCTCATGTATTTTGTCTCAAGGACATGTATAGCTCCTTACATTACTCAGGTGTTTATCAGTACTCTGCCTTAGGCAATTGGAGCAAATGGTTCTTAGGCCTCTGGGAGCCTTAATGTATTTCCTGAGGCAATTAGGCATTATTTTGAAATACATATTTGGCGGCCAACCAGGATTTATTTTCAAGCATTATGTTGCCTGTAATTTTTCTTTCTTGCTATCAAGCCTAGAGATTGAATGCTAAGCTTTTTCTCTTTGCCTCTTATTTTTCTATTTCTCATTACTAACTGTGTCACTAATGCAAATAGGATTGTACCAACTAATAAAATTACTCATTCTGTAGAATAACATTCATAAGGTAGTGTATCCATAAGCTTGCTTGAAGGATCACTCATTAAATTCAAAAGAACTTACCACACTGCTGTTGCTCACTGCTCATCTCCAGCACGTACTCTGTTCTCAAAAAAGGGAAGGGGAGAGATTCCTCTAATTTTTAAACTGTTCTTTTATCACCTTTCATGTTTTCCAGCATCATGATGCTGGCTATATGTTGTTTATACCATGCAATAACTCTTGTATGACATCTTCCACTAAACTATTGGAATTCAGGCACACTGAGATTGCTGCAAGGAGAGTTAGACACCACCAGTGGGGTGTGGGACAAGATGCCTCACAAAAAGGGAGATTTAAAGTCCAGCTGAGCACTTTTATTTAAAGTAGGCAGAGGCCAATAATGAAATACATGTGGAGGAGGTGGAACATCTGTTGCAAGCTGCTGCAAGGTCAGGTGCATTGACATTTGCAAATCACTTCCTCAGGGAAAACTGTGAGCTTCTCCTGGAAGTACTTCTCCTTGCCATTTGGAGAAAAGGCATCATTCCCAAAGGTCTTACAGTACAGTGGATACACTGGATTTAAATTTTGTTCAAAAGGATCCCAAACCCCAGCAGTCAATGTTCAGCAATCCAAATGCTCACTCTTCTCAATCATTTCAAATACAGTGTCATGCTGAGTCTCTTCAGCTCCTTCATGCCCCCTCATCGGAGGAAGAGCTGTGGTCTGCCCACAGCTTGCTTTGAAGTTCTTTCTCTGTAGCCTAAATCAGCAAGTGTTGGTCTGCAGTTGCAGCAAAGAAGCGACTTGGCATTGACTGGTGAGGATATTGGCAGTGGAGGAAGCTGAAGGAGGAGTCAGAGGTACTGCCATGGAAAGTGTGGACTGGCTTGTTCAGTGGTCTGTGTCCATCCTTGGTTTGGAAATCTCCCCCAGCATTAGGAGGGATCTGACTGTCTCTTTCTCTTGCACTGGTGGGAGGAAAACAGCTGCTGATGTTCCCTTTCTCATCTGCAGCTCTGATGTGAGGTGTGGCCTCACACCTAAGCTATTGTCAGTTTGCTAGTAGTGCTAGTTAAGGAGGAGGCTCCTGCTGCTGTCCACAGCCTTCCTGGAGAGCCAGGACTCAGCACAGCAGCCTTCCCAGTACCCAGCCCACCACCAGTGACCTGCAAGTGCAGGGGGCACAGAAAGAGAAGAAAGCAAAGATAAAAGATTTTCAGAATAAGTTACCTAAAGTAGCCAGGAAAAGTGACCAAGGAAATCGGTCACATGGAATATTCTTTTTAGTGAAGGCAGTATGCTTGGGCTGGATGGTGCATGGAGTGACGTGTATCATCTGGGCACTGCTAAGCTGCTCACACCACAAAGCCACTTGCTGTGCCTCACCTCAGTGCTGAAGCCTTTCATGTGTGAACACAGGCTGTGTGCAAACTCCAGGGCCGTGTGACAAGTCAGCGTAGATGTAGCCTTTGTCTGCTAGGAGGATGAACTTCACAGTCAGGCTAATCCACAAACTAGACTTCGTTAAGAATCATTAAACTGGAACTCCCTGTTTCAGTGCCAGTCTCTGTTACGAAGCTGCGTCTCTGGTGCCTGCACAGCTTGGGTTACACTCACACTGCACCCCTTGCTGTGGAGTGTGTTTACCACGATCTTCCCCCAACTGCCTTGAGTATGGTGTTTTGAACTCCTGTCAGATCCCAAATATGGGTGAGCAGGAAAATCTGGAATTTGGCATCATGTGAAATGCTGAGCAAAAGTCTGTGGGGCTGTCAGAGGAGTGGGAGCCACCCCTGACTCCTGCCCGGTGTGCAGTGTCCCACCCATGTGTGCCTCGCCACTGCCAGCTCCCGCCTTCCTGCAGGGACCCAGTTATCACTCTGAAGGTGCTTCTGGAGTCTGGGGTAGATTTTTGGTTTTCTGTTTTATCAGTTGTAAACACAAGCTGGTGAGTTCCCTGTTGTCCAACACAAGAGGAACATGGCAAAGGTCTTGCAGGCTGCCAAGGAGGCAAAATAAACTTTGTGTGACAGGTGAGAGCTACACACCAGGAGCAACAGAAGTCAGTATTTTCCACTAATTACCAAGAAAATTCTGTGTGTGTTGGCAAAGATCCCAACACAAGCAATAAAAGTGAGTATTTGGCGTGAGGTCAGTCCCGGGTAAAGCACATATCAACAATTCCAAGTGTGTCACGTGCAGGAGCAGAAATCTGTCCCTGGGAGCTAATGGACAGCATGGCTAGAGGGTGGCATTTCCTGCTTTAAAACACTCTGAAGGCTCAGGTAGCACAGTGAGGTGGATGTTGACGTTTTAAAGGCAAACACTGCAGCCGCAGGTGAGAGGGATGCTTTGCAGAGAGCTGTGTTAAATGTTTTCTAGGATCAGCGAGGGCTTATGGAGGGGAAGCACCATGTGGGGAGGGAGAGGGCTTTGCCACTTGGCCTACTGGTAGAATTAAAAATAAACCAAACTTGCTTCTATGTGTTTATCCAGATCATACCAGCAATGAGAGAACCTGCACCCTGAGGCTCTCACAGGGTTACAGAGGTGTTCTCAGGATCACAAAGGTTCATCCTAGTTGCACTCACCACAGGTGGAATGTGGGATGGTTCAGCATGTCTGCCTTTCACCACGGCTCAGGAGCCCCATGGGAAGCAGGTGACATCCAGATGGATGTTTGTGCTCTCATCCCATAGTTGGGGTTATAGGGGAATGTGCTGTGAGGTGCTCCATGTTCCAGGATTTATTTTGTATTTGGGAGTGATGGCACTGCAAAAGGGCTGTAGTCAATTATATCCCTGTGGGCAGCAATCAGAGAAGGGCTGTGGCAGTAAATCCGAGCAGCAGCTTTAAGCATTGAAACATACTCCCTGCACTGCCAGCTCTTCTTTCCACTGGCTGCTTAGTACAGCACCCCTCAAAATGCCTTCAGGAAAACTCTGAACTATGGAATACTGGCCAAAATATGTCAGACCTCATGAGAGCTGAAGAAGCAGCTTTTACGTGAAGCTAAACTTGGATAGTCTGCTCTGGGGTTACTCCAGTGGAGAATTATCTGCCTTCAGAAACAGATGTATTTAAACAGGTAAATGTGAGCATGCAGACAAATACTTCAGGCTAAATGCTCCTGTGGTCCCACTCACGAAAGCCGCTGTAGGGAATGGGGTAGGGATATGATACATGTATTTCCAGAAGTCAGGTAATGCTGAGCTCCACTTTCTGCGCTGGTAGTAACTCAATTATATACTTACAAATAGGATCTGAATATGCACTTAAAATATAATAATGTCACATCCAGAGGCAGACACTCCTAGGAGAGCACTCGGGTACCTAAACACCAGCATTTAAACACTGCTTTGGATGTCTCCATTGTCAGGATGCAGCAAAACTGGCAGTGGAACTGGTTGCCAGCTTTGACATCCAGGCCACCCTTTCTGCCCAGCTGCCAGACTTGTGTTTTGTGGAGTTCTTTTGCATCTGCAGAGAGAAAACTCATGGCTGGTGATTACAGACAAAGTTCAGAACAGGTAGCAGCAATGGTCTGTGCCAGATGAGTGCATTTTTCAGCTTGTGCTGCTGAGGAAGGGCAGAGCCTTTAATAAATACAGGTGTCACCTAGCAGCATCTGAGAATTAATGAGATTTTCCTGACCACAGAAGCAGAGCAGCTCAGTCCTGCTTTGCAGGAAAGTCTTCTGAGGGGATGGGCCAGCAAAGCTGCTCCTTTGCTGTCCCCACCACTCTGGCATGGTTCACACAACCTGCTGTGCTGACAAGGTGACCCACAGGAGCAGGGCAGAGCAAACCTCACAGCTAATGGACTTGTCCTCTTTTGTTTCTGGTTTGGCTCTCCAGAACGACTCACCTTGGCCCCAGAGATAAGCCTTGTACTTGGATGGGTATGACAGGAGCAACCATGTCAGGGATGTCAGTAGGAATTAAATTTGCCACTGCTCTGTTCAGCAGTTTGTTCAGTTCCAGGACCAGTTTCCTGGCATGTCCATAACAAAAAAAGGCAGTGTGAAGCTGCAGCCCGCCTGCCAGTTCCTTGGACATTTAGTGGCTGCCCAGCTTGTGCCTGTCACCTCTCCTGATGGTGTTTTCTGTTATTCCTGTCTCCATTCTTGCTGCTGCACCTCACTCAGAGTGGGTGAATGAGGCTCTGTTGACAGTGTCATTTCTGTCTGAGAAGTGTGACCACGAGGGCCGGTGCCAGTTTAAAGGTGAACAGTGTCTCTTCTCACCTGCATTAGATTAACTCTTGTGCTACTGATCTAACCACGGCTTTTGTGACTGTGGTTTCTCTGTTTGAATGGGGACCTTTTCCTTGCTCTACTCCTTCTTTCCAGACTCAAGTTCTTTCTTTTTTTCCAGAAGCATCGTTCAGATTAGGTAACTGTGTACCATGCCTCTGCCATAATGTGAAAGCTCTGCAATTGCAGAGGTTATGATCACCACTTTTGAGCAAGTTTTTGGTACTTTTAATTCCTTTGGGTGATGTAATAGAAAACAAAGAAAATATGTGCTGAAACCAAATTTGCTACAAACATTATGGGGATAAAACGTATTTGCGGGTTGGTGGAGGTGTGTCTCAGTATGGAGAACTGCAACTTTGCATTTCTTGATTTGAGGAGTTTAATCTTATCTATCAAAACCTACTGACATGTATATTAATGCCCAGCATGTTCTTATGGGCACTGGAAAAACCCTTCAGCATCTCAAGACTGTCATTAACTCCTGGAATTAATTTCTTCTGGAAAATATTTGCTCCCTGTGTTTTCTCCTGCCGGGGACAGTTTGCGGTCGCGCTCCCGAACGCCGCCGTGTGCCGGCTCATCCCCTCGTCCAGCTGTTGCCATCTGGTGGCCATGGA
The DNA here is from genome assembly GCA_013397975.1 of Machaerirhynchus nigripectus. NCBI lineage: Eukaryota > Metazoa > Chordata > Aves > Passeriformes > Dicruridae > Machaerirhynchus > Machaerirhynchus nigripectus. Next base: position 427,501 of record VZRQ01010298.1, on the reverse strand, counting down.
GCCGAGCTGCCGGGCTTCAGCGGGGAATGTGACTAGAACCAGGGCAATCTGGGAACAAACACGTGGCAAACTCACAAATACTTGTCTAGCCATCTGCCTTTTTCAGTGCTGCCATAATCTACTGTCGCCAACAATGCCATTTTTCTGATACAAAAATGCATTTTAAAAGGTATATACTGCATTCGAAAACTAAAGCTAAAGCTGCTGGACACTGCTATTATTTTTAAGTTTTTGTTCCTTTAATTTTCCTGATGTACTATCTAACCTTTCTCTGTTCTTTTTAGTTTTGCTTCTGCTTCTCACCACCTCCACCCTCCCACAGGCCCTGTTGTCCGTGTGGAGCCTCTGGCACCTGCTCTCTTCCATCGGGCATTGCCCCTCTGCACGCAATTCTGTGATCAAAATTTCAGTAAACTCTTGTATTCCTCACCCTGCCAAAAGCATTGGGTGTTCTGCTCACTTGCACCGTGTCTGTGCAGTATCACCCTGCCAGAGAGACTCACCTGCAGCACTCCTTGTTCACAGCCGACTTCCCCTTGCAGGGCTTGTTCCTTGTACATGGATGGAAGGAGCAATGCCCTAAATTCAGCAAGCAGTGAGTTCTGCTGCTTCCCCATCCATCTGAATGAGGCTGGTCTGCCATTAGCATGCTGTGTAATGGGTTTGTCTGAGGGCTGGGCATAAAAACAAGCCAGGAAGGTTGGAGTCAAAATAGATGTAAAAAGGGTTTTTTGTGTGGGAATGAAACAGTTGTCAAAAAATTCTCTGAATACTCTAAAGGATAAAAGAAAAATACCCATCCTAGCAATGGATCAAATTCAGGCACTCAGTGTAGCTCAGCCCCTTCCCCTGCTTTTTCACCTCGGTCATGATGGGTCACGTTCCCCAGTTTAACAACAAGCAGCATTCACTTCTCTGTCCGTATTTTACTGTGGTAGCTCAGGTTGCCTTGGGTTTTTGCGAGGGAAAAAGGCTTTGTGCCTCTGCCAGGGAACATTTCTCGCAGGCAGGCTGTTGCTCCCCAAAGGCCTTCTCCAAATACCTGCTCCTTCCTCTTCCAACTTGAGCTCTGACTTGCAGCCAGTGAGGCGAGGCTGGCTCCCCGGCTGGGGGGCTTGGCTCAGCTGCAAGAGAAATAACCCCTTGCTGGGGCTGCAGACTTTTTGGGGCCCCTACAGACTTTGCACCCTGCCAGCTCCAGGAGCCAGACCTTGTTGGGAGGGACAGACACTTTTCTTACCCAAGAGCTGTCATTTGCCAGAGCGTGGAAACACTCTCCTCCATCCATCTTGGAGAAAACCTGGCAGCCCTGCCTGGGGTGGGCAGGAATGCTTTGAGACCCTGAGAGGATCCGGAGGGCCGTGGTCAGCATTCCCACAGTGCCTCCATGCAATCTTATCTCCGCTGTTTGCAGCAGCTGCCTGGGCTGGGATAAAGGCTGGAAGCAGTCAGACGCGGGTTTGAAATAAGATCACTGCAACAATGGGAGCTGCCAGCCACAAATAGGCCAGGAACAAGTCCAGAGTTATGTAGGTAGAGAGTTTGTACTGGAGGATAAGTGTAAATGCAGAGGATGAATGCTTAGTGGAGGGGGGTGGGTGAGGGACAGTGATTAAAAAAAATAATTAAAATAATAATGAAGGCATCCAGCATGAAACACCAAGCCAGCTGGCAGGCAGCACAAAGGCTATCCAGCAGAAATAGAAAATACATCTGGTGTCACCCAGAGGCAAAGCTAAGAAGGGTTTTTGTGGGGAATGTTTTCTGGAAAAGGGAATTTGGAACACTGTGTAAGAATGGTTGTGGCAGGTCGCTCAGTGCCATGTCCTATCTCCACATGGCAGTTCCCTGAGAAAAATGCAAGAACACCATTAGCATTAGGCAATCCCCAGGACACCACCCCAGTCCTGAGACTTGTGACTCTGGGACTTCTGTGACAGACCCCGTAGGGGGAGTGTGTGTGTGTGTACATTCAATAGTATGAAATTATTTATCAAACTATTTTTTCTGAATACAGATAAACCTCTGCAAACAGACACTCCTGTGGCACCAAACTCTACTGCAGACGCTCTGTGAAGTAGTGTCTTGGTTAAGCCTGACAACTCTACCCTCAATGCCTTCTACTTTTTTGTATGGGGACAGAAAGGGAATCCAAATCTGCCTTCTCCAGACCATCTGGGATTTTACAGACCCTACCAAAGCTCTCTTTCTTGCTTTTCTTTCAGACTGACAGCTCATACTCTCTATCTGTTCCAGGTACAGAAGCCAGTTTGCACTGTGGATGTTGTTGTCGCTTTCTCCTGGGCCTTTTCCAAGTCTTTTGAAACCAGATAACCTGAACTGCAAAGAACATTCATGGATTTATAGTGGCATCTTTCCTTTTTGCTTCATCTCCTTTGCTAGAAACTGATGGACTTGCTTTTCTTGTGCTGCTGAACACTTTACAAGAATGTCTCTCTCAAGGTTTTGTTCCTGAGTGATATTGTTGAGTTCAGAGTAGATAATCGTGTGGATATGTGTGTGTAAATAGATAGATAGACAGATATGTAAAAAATTCTCCACAGTCTCTTGTTTTCTCTGCTAGCCTAAATGACTGAGTATTATTACCAAACACATCACTTTTCCCTCCTTTCCAGGTCATTTATGGCAATAAAGAGCAAGCACTTGCATACCCTACAGAAATCCACTGGATCTGCCCCGCTATAGAAACAAACCAGTCATGTTTCTGCCACTTGACTTTCTCAGTTCAGTAAGGACAGAGGTGGCAGCAGCCAGGGGGATGTGGTTTCTGCTCCTACTTATTTAATATCTTTCAAGGTGGGGACTCTACCAGGTACCTTCTGAAAGTCCTGGTAGATTCAAGGAGATGGATCTCTCTCCAGAATATTTGTTCACTTCTTCAGAGAGTTCCCATCCCTCTGTGAAGCCAAGGGAGCAGCCTCCTCCCAGCATACGGTGTGTATGCTGGTGAGGGTGTATCAGAAATAAATTACTGTGATCTGTTTTGTCTCAGAGAAACAAAACCCTAAACCTGGCAAGTTGCTCTGCTCACAAAGAGGTTCTAAGGTCTCACCAAGATGTTCAGTTACTTACAGGTAATTACTTCTTAGTTTTATTTGTGTGTTTATTTGTTTAGTAAGTCACAGATCACATTGATACTCAGAAAAAAAATGACCTTCTGTAAACTGCAGAAGATATTTGATGGGTGAAACACACTGTGCTCCCATTTCCAGCCGGTGGTGCAGTGGCCCTCAGCTGTCATTCCCAAAACAGGTGCTGTAAATCAATACCCTGGTGGGTATATTTTGGCAGCACCCTGGCGGAGGCCAGGAAGAGACCTCGGAGGTGCTTTGTGCGTGCCTCCATCTGTATGACTGCGGCAAGAGGGAGCCGGGATGATGAAGGTCCATTGTGTACTCCTCCTCATCTCCACAGGTAAAGGTGTTCCAGCCAGTGCCTTGAATGGGGGTTGTCTCCTTCCTGAGTGTGTGGGACTGGGGCTTTGTGCATACATCCGTGTGTGTTCTGAGAGCAGCCTGTCCTACTGTAGGGTTTTATGAACACACCAAATCATTTAAAGGAAACCTTTGGAGTGCATTAGTAGCAGCTCAGATATTTAATTTCAGGCAACAGACATTTTGAGCTGAGAAGTTTATGTTTTTCCTCTCTGTAATCTTTTTTTCATGCTCCCATTTACCCTAGTGCTAGATGTATTTCAAAATATGTGAAAGGATCTAGTAAGCATGGCTTGGAATGTGAAAAATTATTACAAGAGATTTCATTAAGTTGTGGGGTGACTGACAAGGAGGTAGAATTGATTTGCAGCTGCATGTGTTGTACTGAGATAATTGTTTTTAAACTGTCCCTTAAAAGAATAAATATTTTGTGATTCTAAAAGCTCTTCAGAAAATTCAAGCAGTATACTAAATTCCTACCAACCCACACCAGGAGGGAGCAATGTGAAAGGATTTTAATTGGATTAATAAAGCATAGAGCTTCAATTAGATATGATGCTGTGATCATAACTTAAAAATTGAAAGATGTCTCCTGCCCACCCTTGCTCAGCCTCCTGGCAGGGGAAGCAAACAGTGCCTGTCTGCAACAGACAGCTTTTCTCAATGGTATCCAAGTATTTTAATATAATCTCCTGGTGGGATAAGGCCAAGGCAGAATCCTTGGCAATCTCAACTCAGCCATATAAAAGGAGTTGATGAAAAGTCAGTTAGGAAACCAGGGGAAATCCTAGCTTAGGTTGGAGTCAGCAGCAAAATTCTTGTTGATTTCTGTGGCCCAGGATTCAACAGAGAGGGGGAGACAAGGGTGCAGTCTGCCAAAAATGCTTGCAATGAGGCTCAACTGTTCTGTTCCTTCTCCCTACCTTTAAGAGGGGAGACATAAAAAACCACCCCCAGGCCCCCCTTCCATTTGCTTTCCTCCCCTGGAACAGTGAAGCAGCTACAATCTGAGGACATTATGTGCCTGCTTGTTCTGTCACAACAGAAACAGGGCCCACCTATGTTCCAGTGCCCTTGCTTCTTGGGAGTGCAGTGCTATGCACAGGCACTGTGAAGGCTCCACTGGAACAGGGCTGCTCCCTGCCATTTGCACTTGAGAAGTTTTTCTTAGGAGGCTCTTTGGCACGGTACTGCCAAGTCATGCTGGGCAGCCTGTGGGCAGAGCTATCCACGGCCCTACCCCGCACAGTGAGTGGTTTCCTTCTCTCTCCGCCTGCACAACCAGAGCAACTCCTGCTGCAGAGAGGAGCTCTTGTTCACTTAGATTGCAGATGCAAGGAGTCTGGGTGATTTCTTCTTAATGACTGGTGTGCTTGGCCCGCTCCTTTAATGTTACTGTCACAGGAAGGTCTGTAGAATTAAAGGTGGAAGAGGCAACATTAGAAATCCCAGATACTGGATATTTTCTGTGTTTAACTGCTCGTAAGTACTGCCTGTTAGCACAGTTTCAGGCTGGGGGACTCCTATGATGTCGACGATCCTGGCTATTTGGATTTGTTCATCTCCTGGTTGGAGGCCATTGTTGCCTTACTCCTAAGCTGGCCCCCAGGTCGGTTGCCCCGCTGGCAGTACCCACAGTGCCCGTAGTGCGAGTCTGAAATGAGAGTCACAGGGAGGATTTGGCGTCATCCCCCACCAGCAGCCTGCTGTGGGCAGCATTCCCTCCGTGCCACCCTCAGACTGACGGTGCTGCAGCCTGTTCCCTGCCCCATCTGACCGGTGCCACCCCTGCTGTTCCGCAGCCGGGCTGGCCCTGTGCTATGAAGACGAGACACGCCTGGTGGAGGACTTGTTCAGGGACTACAACAAGGTGGTGCGCCCCGTGGAGGACCATCGGGACGCCGTCGTCGTCACCGTGGGGCTGCAGCTCATCCAGCTCATTAGCGTGGTACGGTGTGAACGCGGGTAATGCGGGTCCGCCGGCTCCTGCGATACTGCCAAATGGTGGTGTTTTTCTAAGGAAACCGTTTTTATCCTTTAATCTTGATGCTTACCGATACTGCCTTCTTTTTTGTCTTTCCTTTTTTTTTAAGGATGAAGTAAATCAGATTGTGACAACCAACGTACGCCTGAAACAGGTAACTCTAAATATTCTTAGCCATTTCATCCAATTCAAATAAATGCACTGGGCACAGTCAGGAATTAACTACACTGTCATACTTTCGGGGGCAACTTGGACAGGTGGGTCAGGAAGCAGAGCATTTCTTCTTACTGAGATCTTAAGAATAAAATGCTCTAGACACTAAGAGTCTTAAGCATTTGGGGTTGTATTTCAAACAGCAAGCTTCTGATATATTTATCTTTGTATTATTTTCTTTTGGAGTTTTGGGGGTTTTTTCATAAGCTTCTTAAACCAAAATTTAAGTTAATGTAGAAAATGAGCTGGGGGTCCCACTCCCACAAGTTTATACTTACCTGCATGTCCCCAAGCAAGGGAGGAGTTGTTTCTGGGAAGTATTCGAACTACCCCTAGAAGTGGTGGGAGAGGCTCTCAGAGGCTGAAATCTTCCCTCTTTAGCAATGGACAGACGTCAACCTCAGATGGAATCCAGATGACTACGGTGGCGTAAAAAAAATCCGCATCCCCTCAGATGACATTTGGCGGCCAGACCTTGTCCTTTACAACAAGTAAGGGGTGCCAGCTGCCAAGGGGGGAGGGAGGAGGAGTTCTGCCTCTTGGCACCACTCTGGTGGGACAGTTTTCCCATGACATCTGCTCCAGCAGGTACAGTTCCTTGGAGCAGGCCTCTCCAGGAGCAGGCACTGGGGAGTCATTTGACCCCTAACCAGAGAAATCCTTTTGTGACTGTGTTTATGCTGCCCATATTGCTTTTAATGTCCTTGTTCCTCTTGCAGTGCAGATGGTGATTTTGCCATTGTAAAATACACCAAAGTCCTTCTGGAGCACACAGGTCAGATCACCTGGACACCACCAGCTATTTTTAAGAGTTACTGTGAAATTATAGTCACACACTTCCCATTTGACCAGCAGAACTGCAGTATGAAGCTGGGAACGTGGACATATGATGGTACAATGGTTGTTATTAACCCGGTAAGCAAAGAGTTTGTATTTGGGAAAAGCAGCAAAGACCTGTATGTGTTTTTAGGGAAATCTTAGATTTAGAGTGGAATATGACCTAGTTTTGACTGGAAAAACTAGCAAACCCTACCTGTAAAATAGAAAATCCTTATTTGTAGATCTAGCACAAGATTTCCTGGTTTGGCTCCTAAATTCTGCGTACATATTATCCCTGTGCCCTAACAGTCTCCTGTCTGTCCTCTGGCAGCTTTGCACCACTTTTTATGGTGTTGCCTGTCCTGCTTCTGTTTGTTTTCTTGGGTTTGGGGTTTTTTGGAGGGGGTACATTTTCTCTGCTCATGACTTGTCTAAGGACTCTTTCCCTGTCCCCTCAGGTATGTCACCTATCTGTAATATTTTTTCAGTCTACCATCCCTGACTAAAATATTTAGTTGAATGCTGTGTAGAGGCTTATATTCTAAGGCAAAACAACACAGATGAGAGCTGTTTACTCACAAAAAAACCCCAAAGTTCATGAGTTATTTGGAATCCTCTTCCTGAGCCAAACCTGCCAAGTTTTGATTTTGTTCAGAATAGCTGGTATGAAGAATTTGTTTGGGTGTTTTGCTGCCAGGAGAGTGATCGTCCAGATCTGAGCAACTTCATGGAGAGTGGGGAGTGGGTGATGAAGGATTACCGTGGCTGGAAGCACTGGGTTTACTACGCTTGCTGCCCTGACACCCCTTACCTGGACATCACCTACCACTTCCTCATGCAACGCCTGCCTCTCTACTTCATCGTGAACGTCATCATCCCCTGCCTGCTCTTCTCCTTTTTAACAGGGTTAGTTTTCTACCTACCCACAGATTCAGGTATGTAAATTTATTCATTCTACTGCCATAGAAATTGCTCTGCTAAAACGTTCCTGAGAAATTCCCAGTATTTGAAATCATTAGCCAACTTGAAAGCCAGTGCATACTAAAACTGGGCATTTCCACTGAAAGTAATGGCTTCAAATATTCTGCAAAGAAAGGATAAGTGCCAAAAACTGAAACTGTTGATATAAATAAATTGAGGTGCTTTCCCACAGAAACTGCTAACTATCTATCCAGTTAACTTCTGCAAACTACAGATTTAGCTGGTTTTCATGTTTTGCCATAGGTAGTCAGTGGGTTAGTACCTCCTGCAGTAAGTGAGCACACAGGGGTGACAGAGGCCCTTCTGCATTGTGTCAGAGCAGAGAGCTCATCACCTGCTCGCACACATCACCTTGTGTGACACAGAGTAATCCTGCCCTATTCTGGCCTCCTTTGCCACTGCTGAGCCACTCATGCTCCCTGCAACCATTTCCTCTGCTTCATTCTTTTTGCCTTTTGTCAGCTTTTCATACTGCTTAATTTCAGTATAAGCCCCTTCTTATGAAATACTTGATGCATTTTTTTTTTAGTGGAAAACTTCCTACAAAATTGAACTGGATAAAAAAAAGTGTGAATACTGCTTTATGGTTAATGTGTGACACCCTTCATATGTGAGGAGGCCTTGCGTAGCAACTGACCTGATGTCAGATGTGATTTTAGTCTGCTGCCTCAGCCCAGAGACAGAGTAAGTCAAGCCAACCCTCCGGAGGCTGTGGAGCAAGCACTGATCAGGTGTATATGCTGCATTGTCCAAAACACACAGCCCGTCAAATGCTCCTGGCAAGTAAAAATATCCAGCACCCACACCTCAGCCCAGACATTCCTGGTAATTCCCGCCTGAGTGCTGGAGCTGATGCTGTTAGGCTCTCAGCTTTGCCCAGCCTAGTTACTGCTTTGGATGCTGGGAGAGAAGATAGCACTGCAAATGCACACATGTGTTTGAGTGAACAGCTATCACCCACATCCTGCTTCTCGAATAAATGCTCTCTGTACTGAATGATAGGAGCAGCGATGATTTTGGGGGTTTTTTTATGACAGGTGAGAAAATGACTCTCAGCATCTCTGTTCTGCTGTCTTTGACTGTGTTCCTGCTGGTCATCGTGGAGCTGATTCCCTCCACCTCCAGCGCAGTGCCTCTGATCGGCAAGTACATGCTGTTCACCATGGTGTTTGTCATCGCTTCGATCATCATCACGGTCATCGTCATCAACACCCACCACCGCTCCCCCAGCACTCACACCATGCCCCACTGGGTCAGGAAGGTGAGCTCTACGGCTTGGCACGTTTGCTGCTTTCCACTGAACACTCCATATTTTGTTGGCAGGTTTTAATAAAAGGCAGAAAGAATTGGGGAAGTAAATGCATCATGTTAAAGGTCTCTAGGCACAAGAGCCAGTGTTTACTACTTAGCTGTGCATAAAGTCAGCAAGATTGCTGAAGTGCTCCTTTAAGTAACAAAATTGTCCTCTGGGGTAAAGTCTTGCAGGGAACAGACAAGACAAAACATGGGCAGCTGAAGGCACAGGGAAAAGAAAATGTCCATCTGGACTCAAATTACATTTCCTGGTCTAATTCTCCATCTGACTGCAAGGCACTGCTGTCTGCCAGTGGTCAAGTCCACCAGCCTGCGTGACTGTAGAGCACAAAGGCCACTAGGAATACCTGAGTTCAGCATCCCACTTTGCAAAAGATGGTTTAGCAAAAGCCAAAAAATTCTCTCTGTACTTTTCCTGTATAGAGTTGCTCTGCAGCCCTTGGGAGTAAAGAACATCCTTGCACAGGAGTCTTAGTGGTAATCATAAGATGTAGAAAAAATTGGTTGTCATTACAAGTTCTTTGCCAGGGACACAGTATCGAAGATCATCTGATTTATTCAGTAATCCTTGCTGTTTTGAAGCCTGCCTGAGTTCATACTAAACCATGACATGAAGGGGGATTGTTCTGTGTATTTCTAATTATACTTTAGAGGTTATAGCTTATATAGGATTCCCTCTGCAGCACAAACAATCCCTGCAGAAGGGAAATTTCAACAGGAAACACTCCATGTGCTTAACATTGCTCTGGCAGTAAGTCTCTGTCACTCCAAAGGAATTTATTGTAAACCTTACATGCCTGTATAGCAAACATTCATAATAGCGAAATCAAACCTAAGTAGCCAAAAGAGGTTCTTTGTAGGCCATTCTTCAAGTTAGATTTGTAGGCAGTATGTTTCAAGTTAGATGAGATGGCTAGAGCTCTGTCAGCTCCTGCTAGCTGAGGATCTGCTCTGTAGCATCGCCTCCTGCTTCATGTGTGGATGTTGGCTGTATGGCAGGGGAAATGGCTTTCAGAAAACGTGTTGCAGGTCTGTGGGTGACTCCCTCTGCCCCAGGACATGAAGCTGACAAAAGCCCCAGTATAAGCAAGGCGTGGGCTGTGAGATACTCGGAAAGGGAATCTGTAGCAGCTCCAGCACGGGAAGCGATCTGGGAGCGGAGAGGCTTGTCTTTGTTCAGCACACAGCTGCAGCTCTAACACAGCCCCACACACCAGCAACTGTCGTCTTCTCCCTTTGTTTTCAGATCTTTATTGACACAATCCCAAACGTCATGTTCTTCTCTACAATGAAACGACCATCAAGAGATAAACAAGACAAAAATATTTTTGCAGAAGATATTGATATTTCTGACATTTCTGGGAAGTCAGGTTCTGTGCCTGTCAACTTCTACTCGCCGCTTACCAAAAATCCAGATGTGAAAAATGCTATAGAGGGAATCAAATACATTGCAGAAACGATGAAATCGGACCAGGAAGCCAGTAATGTAAGGCATTTTTTTGTGCATGATTCATTTCTAGCTTTCAAGTTGCTACTTCTTACTTTTTTGGCAAAATATCCCTGCCTTACAAAAACACTCCAAGGCCCTGGTTTGGCTCTAGCAGTGGACAGTCTTCTCCCCTTGATGGAGTCAACAAATAATGGTCACAGATGTTAAGTGAATATTGGCTTCCCAAAATAATAGAAAAGGAAAAAGTGTCAGTGCTAAGGTTTTCTTAATGTGATATGTGAAGCCATAGAGATGGAGTGTCTGTGAGTAGGAAAGCAGTTTCAAGAACTGTAAGCAAGTTCCAAAACATATTTCTCCTGTCTCCAACTCAGGCATCTTGCCCCTGTGGTAAGTAAGATCCTACTACTTTTGAAAACCTAGGAAGCAAGCCAAATGCCAAAAGACTAGTAGTGTTATCTGAGAAGTGTTAAATGTAACTTACAAATTATATTTCCATTTTTGATGAGGTTTTGTTTTATTCCTAAATACTACAAGTAGTCCCTCCAAATGAAGTATGTCATGAGCTACTCTGATTACTGACTTTTTCCACATTGCAAGCCAAAGGAAGGATAAAAGCATATAGAGTCACACATGGCAGTGTTCCCTAGGAAAACCTAGCTCTGCCTCCTTCTAGCACATTCAGTACAATTAACCCCTCTTTTATTTCAGCTTTCACAGCTCACACAGCTTTAACAGGGGTAATTCAGTTCTGGTATTTCACCTTCCTTTTACCTAAATGGTCATAGACCTCTCCTGTTGACCTGCAGGCCAGTCTGAAGACGGTGGGATTCTCTGAGAAAATAATTTGGCCCATGCTCTTGAAGAGGAGGTGCTTCATTCCCACGGACAGGATTTACACCACGGTGTTTGTTCCTATGACCAAATTCCTGGAGCATGTGAAATGGCTCTGGCTGTAGTCTCATGTTCCCTGTGACTCCTTTGCCTCTCTGCAGACAAATTGTCTTCAGCAGGGCTGGCGTGGCTTCAGCATCTCTGGGTTTCACTTCCTCCTTGGCTTACAAGGAGAGTCTTCAGGTTACCAGGAAATGCCCCCTTCGGAAGTGGAGCCCAGCTGCTTGTGTCATCTGGGCACTGTTGATATATCACTTCCAGGGGGTTTCAAAAGTCAAGTTCCCCAAATAAACTGAAGGGTGTGGCTTCTGAAGGCTGTCACTCCATTGCATTCACTTCTGAACCACCTCAAAACAGTATTCATTATCAGTGTCCTCTAGATAAATTACAACAGCCTCTTCTCCTTGCGGGAGAACCCAGGCAAAAGCAGAAGGTGTTTTAGGCCAGCATATGTCACTGCTTAAGGCAGAGGTACAGGGTGGAAATCCTGAGCTCTGCTGCACCTGGTGCCTCGCACTCCACATGTTCTTACTGTGCTGGGTTCCCACCAAAAGCATCCAGTGAAAAGGCACAGGGCAAGTGGTTCATGGTGTCCCACAACTGGAAAAAGAGACTAGTGGAGCTACCAAGCAAGAAGGTTTTTCAAGGCATTAGAGTGTATGGAAAGCAGGGATTAGGGTTAAATTAATAAAAATTGCCTAGATATCCCATGAGAACAAAAAAGCAATGGAAAACAAAAGTCAGTTGGGTAAAACTAAGCATTTTGCTTTCAAAATTTTAAACTCTCTTTCAGAAGCAACAATTGGCCTAACAATTAGGCTTTTCAACATTTTTTAAATGAAATTTTTCAGCAAATTGCCAGGGTTTCTGGTCAGTTTAACGTTGAAACTTGTATTTCTAGGTTGCTTAGGCTTTCTTGACCACTGACCTACTTTTGAGCATTTTTTTGCATAACAATAATGGCACTCATGGAAGAGCCTTCTCCTTATTCAAGATAGTAAATGACAAGAATGCAGTAACAAACCGGGCTCTGCAGAGACTTTACCATCTCCTTTGTTTCTTTCCCAGGCTGCAGAAGAATGGAAATTTGTTGCAATGGTGCTTGATCATCTTCTCCTTGGCATATTTATGCTAGTTTGTTTTATAGGAACATTAGCTGTATTTGCTGGTCGCCTTATTGAATTAAATCAGCAAGGATGAACGTCAGCTGGAAACTATTTGCTACCCTGAACATCTGAAAGCATCATAAGCATCAAAATCTGGCCAGCCTCTGAAAGGTTCACTGACAGGAATCAGCAACTGCTGGAAAGAGCGGGGATAATAAAATGTAAGGCTCCATACCTAGGACTTCTGAGCTGCTGCTCAGTAGCATTTAATTGCCAAAAAGAAACACTTGCATTAGTGGTAAACTTTCATGGCTGTCAGCCAGGTTTTGATCCATCTTACCCTTTATTAAAAAAATGTTAATGTATTAATAAGACTGTCTGACTTTGTAAGCAACAGATACTATTCCAGTGAAGTCAAGAGCAGTGTAATAAGCTTTAGCTGAGCTGTAAATCTGTATCCAACTTTAGCATTCAAGCTGGTTTTAATATCTGCTCCGAGGCTTTTGTATTAGCAGGGTTACTCCTCTCGTAACACTAGATGTAACCATCAGAAATATCTCAAACTCCATGCTTAAGCACTTGATTTTCATGCACAAATCTGAACGGACTGACTCTGGTGCACGACTCTACCCGTAGAAACTCTTGCTGCAGCAAAGAGGAGAGACTTACTTGTTCCTTACTGTGGGAAGGATTCAACCTACTCTGGTCTTGGAAGGCTGGTTTCCACTCTGCATTTGGACTGATGAGTAATGTGGGGGCACCTTTAAACTTGGGGTTATTTGAACACAGTCCTCTCTGTTTCCTGAAAACTGTCCCCTGCCCTGCTGAACTAGACCGTGAGCATTAAAGTCAGGCACAGCGTCACACAGCTCACTCCCAGGGAAGGCGTGGATCTCAGCCGTACCTGTGCGTGACACGGTGACAGGACCGCTCCTCCTCGAGCAACACCAGGAACGGCCCGAGCTTTATTCAAAAGTTGTGCAGCAGCTCTCTCTGGTGGCTAAAGCAAAGTAGTGCTGCCTCTGGCCGATCACTGCTGGAATTTGTATGTTCCGTATTCGACGTACGCAAGAAGCCTCTCTGCGTTTGTGGCAATACCAGCAGTGCTGCCTCTTCTTCTCAAAAATAAATAAAGATAGGTGGGGCAACTGCGACAAGTTACTCATCTGTTCCAGCTGGTTGTCCAAGCCGAGAGCAGTACTTTGCTAACAGCTGTAAACAATTTGCTGTGATTTTGGTAAAATAATTCGTGTTACGTTAATGCTCTACGGAAATGTGTCATGCCTGCAGAGGGACAGGCATTTGAAGGACTGTAGGGAAAATGAGGCACGTGTGCAACACTCCCATCATTGCATAGTGTCGGCTGGACAATGTTGTGGTGAGCTGCAGTCCTAAGCAAACAGTTTGGGGTAATCGATCACTTGTAGCACTCTGCTCTTACGGTTTAAAGGATGGTAATCTTTGCCTCTCGGGATGATCATTAACCCTGTAAGCGAAGAACAAAGATGTACTGCTGGGCGACACCTCTGCTGATGGAGGGAGTGTTCGCTGCAGCTGGGTTTATCTCCGGTGGGAGTTCCCAGCTCCCAGCCCCTGGGGGGAGTCAGCAGCTCCCTGCTCACGATGAGCTAAGCTGCAGCGTAATGGTGCCTGGAACTTAATTTGAGAGCCTGTGATTGGCACTAAAATTGACAGAACAATCCTCTTAGAGCAGCATGTGGTTGAATCTTAGCATTAAAAATAAACATCAAGTAACAAGATTCATGGTGAGCATCCACAGTATCTTTGTTCAGCTTCCCCGAGGCAGATCTGGGTCTTGGCCTCCAGATTCCCCGTTTGTGTGCCAGAGTGAGCGTGTGTACGTGTGCCTGCCTGCTGGCTTCTCCAGCTCTCCTTATAGACAGCTAGGTACCAGTGCTTTCCTTCCACTTCCTCAGAAAAAGGTTTGAAATTATTTATTCAAAAATTTTCATTTGTGATGCTTTGACCTGTCTTACAGGCACAGCCTACAAATCTTCCACCCTTCTGTCACTCTGACTCTTGATGACCTACTTGTGTCTCAAAGATGTGACAGCAGGCAAAAAAAAATGCTAACAACTTCCCTTCTTAGGTTGCAGATTCCAGGCATTGTACTCTGACTCTCCAAACAGGGTCCTCCAAGCATCAAATAAGCACACTTTTTTTTTTTTTAAATTTTTTTTTTTTTGCTTTGCTTTGAGTACTTGGACTGTACCAGCCTCTATTTTCTGTTCCTAGATCACCTTTGTGATACATTTTTCTTGCATACCACTTGTATACCACTAAGATCCCCTGCTACCCATATCCATCTACTGACAGAAACCCTTACCTACCTGCAGACTATTTCTTTTCAACTGTTACTGTCCTTTTAATGTCAGCCCCTGCTAAAATAGTAGCTTTGGAGGTTGTAAATGTTCTGTCTCAGTCACAGATAATCTGCTGCCAACGTGTAAGTATGTACAGTCTAATGATTTCTCATTTACAGCTCTGTAGTCCCCCCTTGCAATCTTAACACTAAACTCTCTCTCTCCTACATGGGTTGAATCAGCAGCCCCAGGGACATGACCCTGGATAATACTCGTGCAACCCACACATGCATCTCTGCTGCCTCATTGCTTTAAACAGGCATATTTCAGCCCTGAGCTTCAACAATTCTCATGATAAGCAAAGCAAGAATCAGGCATCACACACTTATTTTTAAATTTCTCTAATAAGTGTAAAAAAATGACATGCAAACACCATGGTGCTGAAGTAAGCAGACGTCATTTAAGCGAAGGCAGACGAGGGGCAGCTGGGTGGGAAGGTGTTGCTTTTATAGTGATAGTACCCGGAGCAATTAATTTGTCCCTCTTTTCACTGCCATCTTCCTGCTGCTAAAGCTGCTTTAGTTCACTTTGAGCTTGTTGATAACACCCTGTTTATGTCCTTAATAGAACAGCTTCCTGGAAGGTCTCCATCTTCTTCAGTTTGAGTCTCTTTCCAATTTTCAAACCATTTAACTTTCCCCTTCCCATCTGTTTAGCCGACCTTAGCTATTCTCTCCTGTCCCATGGATATGTTGCTCTCAGAGATGCAGTCACTCCCAAATCTCTTTTCTCTTTGGCACTTGTGCCCTTCAGGAAACCTGACCCTTCCAAGAAGGTTACTTGAATTTTTAAAGTCCCTTATCTTGTACCAGCTCCAAGGGAGCAACCTCTGCATGAGTCTGTAATCGGAACAGGCTACTGCTCTCCATCGTCACAGACAGCTGAGCTGAACTTGATGTCCTTATTCTGTCTCTTCAGCCAGTTGGATCTTGGCTTTGTATTTGAGCTGATCAAGAGGGAGAGCAGAAAAATGACACTCACTGAACTCCAAGCACTTGATTACGAGCTTGCATCTGCCAGGTGTGATCATTCATCTGCCACCAGTGCTTGGGTCCTGCAACCTCCTTCCGTTTGAGAGGTTTTTAAAACTCAGATTATTGTTTCAGGCAATTGTAAGACAGTTTCAGTACTCCTTTTTTTTTTCTCCAGGACATCAGTTGCTGCCAACCTCCTTGCTGTGGCAGTCTCCCCGGAGAAGTGTGAAAGCAGTGTGAGTTTCATCAGCATGCTGACTCAGCAGTTCCTGTTTCCACAGCTGAGGCAAACCACAGCGGGTAGGGACAGCAGGGCAAGAGAGAATGTGTAACACAGGACCCACATTAGTGCATAAACACCGTGCTGCTGGTGGAGAAAGGGAGCACATTACCTCCCTGAAAGGTTTGTTTTCTGGTGGGGTGGCAGGCAACATACCACCTTTGAAGTCACTGATAGTTTAGCACATTAGAAATGCTTTTGACTTTGGACACCTTTAGAAGGTTGCTGTCCTTGGCTCCAGTCACAAGACCTCACATTTTCATATGTTTACTACAGCTACATAAAGTCTAGCACAGCCTCCAGGCCCCTAGGCATGCTGCTGGCTAGAAAATACCTCTTTCTTTTCTTAGAAGTTGTGAAGCCGAAACAGAGTCTCCCAAGCTTCTATCACCTGAATGATGCACATACACTGACTTCTAACAAAACTCTGGAGGACTTGTCTCTGGAAATCAAATCCCAAATACAGAAAAGGCAATCCTGCGCTGTTTTGCAAAAGTTTCTCTAAAATGATCATACTTCAGTCCCTGATAAAGTATAAAAGACTGACACAGCTATGGAAAAGAGCCAACCTGTAGGCAAGCATTTCTGTGCTCACTGTGAAAGCCATGCTGAGTCCCGCTGGCTGCCAGGTGGGTTATCTACAGCAAGGACAGGACAATTTCACTTGTCACCATGCAAAGGCCAGCCTGACCAGCAGGCAAAGTTCCAAATGAGTTTGTAGGCTATTGCAGCACAGTGATGATGGATCGCTCAGTGGATTCCCCATAAAGGGACAACTCTTTCCTAGCAAGGCTTGTAACCATTTCCTGTCATCCCAGCACAGATCTCCCATTGCGGCACATCTTCCCAACTTCTACAAGCTGAGCAGATCTGTATCAGTGTTTGCTATTTATCCCATATGGAGCCTGGAATAAACACAACACATGGTATTTCCCCAGCATGTAGACAAGAGTAAGCTGTTTGCCTCTACGTGACTTTTCAGCTAACCAATGACCCAAATACAGTTTGCCGTGCTTAGGAACCTCATGTGGATTTGTGACCCTCTTTAGAGAGCTTTGGGGATGTAAAGACAGTAAACACAGAGTACCTGCAGTTTTACAGTTTGTGAGCACTGAAATTTTTGCTTGCAAGCTAATCTACATTGTGTGTATGGGTCAGAAAAGGGTAGACACAAGAAAATTGTACCAGTTTTTGTGTTTGTCTTGTAATGCTCCAAGCATACAGTGACACAGAAACAGAGAAATGACCTATGTAAAAGCCTGGCAAGGTTGCCAACCTTATACAGTAGACAGCTCAGTAATGCCATTGTTCTTATGACAGCATGTCTCACCATAATGCTGTGCCTTCAGGCAACGACTCATCTCCTGGTGAAAACATGAAAGTAAGTTGCAGCAGGTTAACTTAGCACACTCAGTCTTTGACCTTGCCGGGACACGTTGCTACAAGTGAATCAAGAGCGTATTTAAGTTCTTCAGGACACCTGTCCCTAACATTTTTATTTTAGATAAGAGTGTTATATAAACACTGGACCATGTCCACGCATGGAGTAAACAAAAATCTGAACACCTCCAAAATGTGAAAGCCTACAGAGACAAAAGCATGTTAGATCAGTGTTGGCTTCAATAGACACTTGGGACACAGCTCTTGCATTTCAAACTTTGGTCCTATCTGCACCAGCTACTCCATTACATATACTCGGGCATTTTTCCATCCAAAACCTCAGTGCTGGACAGAAAAACATTAACAGAAATTTTGTTTCTAGAAAGCTTAGTCAAGCTGAGGGGCGCAAAGGGAGCAGAATCTATTGCTTGCCTGGCAAAGCAATCTCTGCGTGAGTTAATTGAGGTATGAAAGCCAAATACCTTCTGGGGCATCCTGCAGAGAGAGGTAATTGACCTTCCCACATCTCAGTATACTGCAAACCTTAACAAGGAAAAAGCAAGCACCATCTTTCCCAGTGTTTAATTACGTTTTTACTCTACCGTGTGTGTCTCTGACCAGTGCCTTGCTATTCCCCAGGCGCCACTACCCCTTCCCCGCTGGCTGCCATCAAGGCCATCGGAGGCAGGTAGGGAAAACAAAGCGTGTTGAGAACTCTATGGCTAAACGGAGAGGGCCGAGAGGAGCGGGGCTGTGCCGAGGGCCGGGCAGTGCGGGCCGGCCAGGGCGGCACGGAAAGCAGAGCTGCCCCTGCGGTGAGGTCACAGCCGGGGAACCGGTGAGGCTTTGAACGGGATGTGTCCTCGGCAGAGCTACCAAAGTCACAGTTCAGGCCGTTGGCACTTGCGGACCGGAACCCATCTCCCTGTGAGGGGGCTCTCTGTAACTCTGACTCGTGGGAACTCCCACTGGGCACCGGGCACAGAAGGATGCGGGCACGGCCATCCCCGGCACCCCGCGCTACCTGGGAAGGACCACCCCATGGGGAGCCCCGCTCCGCCGGCCGGGCCGAGGGGCACAGCCCCGGGAGGCGGGGGCAGGGGCGCACACCCACCCGCGGCAGCCCGGCCCGGCCCGGCCCCGGGCGCTCT